>JAQIXC010001698.1:0-13510 GCA_034697605.1 Metabelba pulverosa
TGACACACGTCGATGAAGTGCGGCCGCAGTCGCCCGACTGAGAGCTTCGCCACATCGGTGCCCAACTGTGTGGTGTAAACGCCGAACAGGAACGGCGCTAATTGGCAGTAGGTTTGCCAGCAAATGACGCTCTTTGTCCGCTCGGCGATGAGACCGTCGCTGCGCTGATTAGCCACCCGTCGCCGGTCGGACAGGACTTCGACGACAATAATGATGACGATGGGAACGGCGAAGGAAACGGCGTATGCGAGACCACCCGATATCGTGTCCTTTTTGTACGGGTATCGGATCAACTCGTCGGCGCAGTTGAAGCCGCGTTTGTACGGCTGGCCCACAAAGAACAGCGCCAGCACTGGGATCGCCACTGCAGTCGCATAGACCCACGTATATGTAAAGCGAGGATAAAATGATGCGATGTAACATGCCACAATACAAAATATTCAATCTGTTTTGACGAAAACTTACGCAAACCTATCGCTACTAAATCCGTGACAATTTTTCGCACATATTTCCGGTCATTTACACTCGATGTCTTGGGTTTCGACATGCTAGATTTTTTTATTTATATTATAAAAATATAACGTTAATCTCGCGATGAGTTTCATAATATAATATGAGTTTTCATATCGCGTCTGAGATCGCGCGTCGCGTTTGCATTGATTTCAATAAACAATGTTTTCAATCGAAACAATCAATTCAATAGCATTCGCCGAACGTATGCTTCGAATGCCCAGAGCCAACAGCGCCAGCACTGGAATCGCCACTGAAAACGCATTCACCCACGCATATGTATATCGATAATTAATAACATGTTGCAATAAAAATCACAATAACAAGTAACAATAAAAATATTGGATTTGTTTTTACGAAAATTTGCGCAAACTTATAGCTATTAAATCGGTGACAATTTTTCGCACATATTTGCAGTTATTCACAATTAATGGCCTGAATTTTGACATGGTTGATTTTTTAATTCATATTTTAAAATATAATATTAATTTAAATGTTGATTAAATTATAACAAGTAGTATTTTTAAATAATTAAATAAAATAAGTTGATAATAAATATAGTTTTTAATTATCAGATCGTAAACAAAATTAATTGAAAGGTTAAGAAACAAAACTGCCGATGAGAAAGTTGAAATTATGCAGCCCTGTGTAGGGTTTTCGAGGCGCCCAGACTTCCACTCAGTTGCTAAGCAACAGCGGCCTAACAATGGTAGGAGCAGGGAGTTTATTTTTGTGAGCCCATTGAAAAGCATTAGCTGGGAAGCCTCCCTGCTCCCAGACTCCCAGGAGTTTATATCAAGGAAGCAGGGAGCGCACAACCTTAGCCCTGTGACAGCAAGATTCCTCAAGTGGCATGTTTATAAATTCAAATTGCTTAACTAAACTGTATTATATTCTATGTAAATTAATATTGTATTAATTCGAATAGCTGCGAAATGGGTACGACGAATGTTTCAAGAAGGTTTTGCAAGTTGAAGAGCGCACTCAACCGATCATTTGTTACAAGGCACTTCCCAATGTAAATGACAATAAGGTTTGTCGCATTACTTTTTAACATGATCTAATTGTTCAAATATTAATTATAACTAACATATAAAAATGAATATTTTGTTGAGCAGATAAACAATATAAATTAGCAGCCGAGAACTTTTAAAAACCGAACATTATTTATAAATTAATCAGGTATGAATATTGTAATTTTTTATTACACTAAAACGGCCATGTATAAATAAATCAATGTTTATAATAACACTGTATTAATAAATTATTAATCAGCAGTAATATATGAAGAAATCTATGGGACATATGGACTACAATATCCATATTTATTTAGATCAAGGTACAAATCGGTATACTCCTGTTGACCCTGCGCAATTTCGGGCACCTGATCCAACCCCAGGTCGTACCTGAACTTCACCTGAAGGCGTCGGCCGTTCTCCGTCTCGTAGAAGCGCTCAAACATTGGCATTGGTTTGCAATTGGGGTTACAATTCCCCACTTCTGGCATCCAATGCCGTAACGGACTGTAGTCTCCCGAAGCAAATGCGGGAAAATATTTCGCAAACAAATGCTTCGGAAGTGCTTTACGAAGACGTTTGACAGCCGGCGGCTCCGGATATGTTTCGTTTCGCATAACCGCCAAAATCGGTGCAATCATATCGTCCGGAATATAACACAATTCGCCGAACATTAGCTGATTTGCTTCGGCAACGGTATAGTCGGTGAAATAAAATACTTTATCGTCTAAACTGGCTTGTTGCAATTTGCCCGTGATTGGATTGGTCGTAACACCTTGGTCGTAATTAGCAGGCACTAATTGCGAACTGTCTGATAGAGCTATGCGGAAGTATAATTGTTCTTGCGTGTTATGCCAGAAGTAAAATGCAATGCTAAATTTTCAATGAAAAAACATTTATGTTTTATAACTTATATATTATAAGTTTTAGAATATAGATAAAAATAATGGTGGTATTAAATAAACTTGCTCATTCGGCGCGGACTCGATGCTATGGTCGCCATACCAGCCACCTATAGCTAAATGCGCGATAAAGTGTTGGCCAAACCCTTTGGGTCCAATCCCGCGCTGAGTCTGTTGTTGATGTGTAAGCATTTCGGGGCTCTGCCAGGCCGCAATGGTACGGTCGTCGCGCCACTGCCGGCGCACACATCGCACTAATGGCATGTCTGCGAACATGCCGTCGGAAACGCAATAACTGGTCGAGTAGTTGCCGGTTGTGCCGAAGTAGTCCCAAATCAACGACCGCTCCGGTTCGGCGAAATCCACTGGATTGTTCTTGGTAAAATATTTGTGATTAAAATACAACATTTATACCGTAAATATAATTTTATATTGTTTTATACATGTTATAAAGTATTTATGTATTGAAATAAACGTTAAATATTAAATTTATAAAATGAAACATATTTTACCCAGTAAGGCAATGATAATTTCGGATTAAACGCCTTGATCCTTTTTTCCAACTCAAGTATTAATATTCGGTGAAACGGTGTAAATAGTATTTTATGCGTCTCCGGCCACCAATTGCCATGCACATTAGCAAGGTACTCTATATCACCACGTTTGTATAGTATACGGAATATTCTTAGCAACTCATTTCGTTCCTCTTCTGGAATACATTTCCAACTTTTTCGCACGTACAATTTTGAGCAAGGTTTACGCGTCGGTTTGCGTGCTGCTTCGGTCATATATTTGTGCTGGATAAATTTTCTCACTGCATCCACGTCTTGCGGCGTATAATTTGTTTTAGTGTCACATTTTTTGTAAATATTATTCAGACAGTTATTAGCGAATTTTTCTGTTTAAAAAATATTATATTTATACATTATATTTATTTTAGTTAAAATATAACGTGTTTATACTTAATAAGTTTTATTACCTCCTTCAAATATCAATCCTTCAAGTATAGCTATTATTATAATACAAATACTTATACATTTATATAAATGCATTATAAAAAACAATATTAATTTAATAAAAAAAATATATTCCAAAGATAGTTCAAACCAAATCATAGATTAAATAAATAATTTTCTAACATTTTCTATCGATAAAAATTATATGAAAACATATTGTATAAGCCAGATAGAACAGAAGTCAACATGTTTACTTAAAAGTTTATTAATCCTTAAAATTAAAACTAGCATTCAAAAACTACTATTTTGAAAACAGTTTTCATACACTGTAGCTAACAGCAATAATAACGCGTAGACTCAATTAATAATTACATTATGCTTTTAGCTTAACTGGCGGTTTGATAATAAAATTATAGAACTTTTGCCAACAATTATTTTAAGATTTTTATTATTTTTATTTTTACATTTTAAAATAAATTCTCCAATGTATACAATAT
Organism: Metabelba pulverosa; assembly: GCA_034697605.1. Lineage (NCBI taxonomy): Eukaryota > Metazoa > Arthropoda > Arachnida > Sarcoptiformes > Damaeidae > Metabelba > Metabelba pulverosa. The sequence goes on from JAQIXC010001698.1 coordinate 3,882, forward strand.
TTTCTTATATAATTATAATAAGTTATAACTTTGTTCTCCTTTATCTGCATATAGTTATTTTTCGATAGTTTTATAAACTAAATAATTAAAATAAATTATTAAATTTTTATTTAGTATTTAATAGTATATTTTAACAGGCTTAATTAATAATTAGCATATTAGTAAAATATTTTATTTAATATGAGGTTAAATAAGTCATTAATAGAGAGACCCAACCAAAGACCCAATAGTCCGCCGAAGTTCGAGACCAAAGAAATTGCAGTCATTTCGGGAAAGTGTTCAATGATTTGGTCGGGAATTCGGTTATGTTTAATACGAATCAAAACACTAGCATGTTTGTTTTCTAATTTGATTGGCTTTTTTATTTCGAAATCATAAAGTGTTTGTCGGCAATCGCTTTGACACAAATGCGAACACTTTATCGTTTCATTGCTGTGAGAAAACACTTCGATTCGTCTCTTCCGTCGCTCACAAAGTCTTACTTTAGATCTATTCGAATAATAATCGCTTCGAATGAGAGAAAACATTTCAAATGGAATGCAGTTTATGTCGAAATGTCTGACATAGAAGTCGACTAAACATTTGTGAATACAATCGGTTCGGGTATTCATATGAGTGTATGTGTCGTCCAAATCATATTCGCGACAATTGGTTTCGAACGGCGGCCGCAATAGTCTCGTTATAATTGAATTAAAATAAATTTGATTTTTAGTCTCCATTTCTATTGGAATGAAATCATAAAACAACGAATCCGAGAGAGTATTCCCCGAATGTATGGCTAATAGTATTTCGTATTTATAATCAGATCTATACAACTGATACGGAAACCAACTTTCGTTGTGTTTGATGTAAACTTCGATTTCCTTTAACATGTAACTATTTCGCCAAATAGTTTGATTAATTTGGGTGAAAAACGTAAAGCATTTCATTGTATCCGTGAGTAGACTGTATCCAAACGACTCGATTGGCAGCGAATCACTAAAACTGTTATTACGGGTAAAGACTCGAACGTAAGAACTCGAAGTGTTTAGATCTGAGTAGAAATCGAAATTAAAATATTCAAACGCTTCAAAAATAGTCATGTTACTTTTGAAAATTATATTTAAAAACTTGTATTTATATGTTGAAATAAGGATATCAAGTTTGCTAAGTAATTTATTGGTGACTTTCGATGAATTAGTATATTTGTGATATTGATTATTATATGCTTTGTATAGATTTTCATATTTGTTGTACTTTTCGACGAATTTTCGAATATTAATAAATTGTGGAAAACATAGCGAAAGGGCCGGTATTTTCATGTCTGTTACTCTCATTACTTGTGTCGAGACGACAGTTCGGGCCCTCAGGTGTGTAGTAATTAAAATAGACGTTTGATAGAGGAAACCAGAAAAGCATGATATAAACAAACATAATATTGCCAATTTATTTAATATCTTATTTGATGTAGTTATCCTGAAGAATTTTTGATATAAATATTTGACAAATTTTATTAACTCATTAAATGTTATCCAAAATGACAATCCGAACCAAACGGACAAAAGTCCACTTAATTCGGATACAAACGAAATGAAATTGATTCTTGGTATATGCTCGATGAGAATATCAGGAATTTGATCATGGTTTAGTACAATCGAAAACCGGTCAAATTTTCGGGATGAAATGCGTTTCAATTTATAAATCTTATTTAAACAAGTAGTTGGACACATTCTTTTACAAATATCAAACATTTTGTTAACCAGGCTTACATTTGTAAAATTCTTGTCATTGCATAATTTCACCTTACTCAAATGAATAAATTTATTAATAATCCATAATATATTTCTTAGTTTAGGTATACAAACAAACTCGTGTTTATGCAATAAATATCGTATAAAACAATTATTAAGACAATCGGTTCGCGTATTCATATGACCAGAACTGGCGTCCGTCGCATACGTTCGGCAATTGGTTTTATACGGCGGCGGCAATAGTCGGCTCTCGATCTCATGATAACTGATTTCATGCATTTGTTTGAATGAAATCGGAATGTAATTTGCATTAAGTGTCAGATCAGGAAAATCATTAAACAAATGAATTGATAGAAAAAATTGATTTTCAAACAATGGTTTCGGAAATAAAATGTAATTGTGATTCAACATAAATGTCATGCCATTAAAGGTAATAGAAGTAGATTTCGCGTTTTTCAAGTTAACATCGTTGTAAATAGAAAATGTAAAACATTTGCGTAATTTATTCCTGAGCGAAACAAATGATGCAGTGTAGTTTGTGATAAAGCGATATTCTACATCTCCATTAATTGCAACTCTCACTGAAAGAGTATATGCATTGTAATTTTTATTGTATTGATTATAGCGATCTTTTACGCCATAATTCGTTGTTAATAGATAGTAACTTAAATTATTTGTTAATTCAAATATCGATATATTGAATGTTTGACTTATTTTCTCAAAAGGTTTAAAATATTTTCTCAAAAGTATTGCATTAAGTGTTTGATTTGGTTTAGCATAAAATAAATACGTTTTCATAATATTCTCGTATTCGGCGTAAAGATCGCGATATTCAAGAAACCGTTTCGCGTATTCACTCATCGCTATAGTTGTGGGAAAACAGAGACTAATCGCTGGTATTGTCGATGACTTCGATCTCTCGATACGAGTGTTGACAACAGTATTGCCGCTCAAGTACTCCAACACTAATACCGATGTTTGGTATAGCAGACCAATCATTGGTAGAATAATAGCCAACAATTTTTTCGCTTTCGATTGCATTTTAGTGTTGATTTTGATAAAATACAAATAATTTTTATTATGTAGTTATTGTAATGTAAAACGTTTCAAGTATTGTAAGCAATTTAAGCTGTTAAATCTTAAAATTCTAAAACACAAGCATGTCAACTGTGCCCGTCAAATTCACAATGTTAATCTGGCAACTATTTTATAATAATGTGTATTGATTAATTGTTTTAAAATAAGATTTTAATTGCTTTATTTGTGTACAAATTTATTGATTTTTATTATTAGTTTAGCAAAACATAAATAGAAATCTAATGTTTTTAGCTTTTTAAAATATAATTACTCTTATAAAATTGTTATTACTAAATTATAAATATAATTAATAACATTTAACAAAGCAGAAAAGGTTTGTAAATATACATCACGAAAAAAACTTATTAATATTCATCATATTAAAGCATATTTTTACAGGTTTATATTATTTCTAATTAAATAACGGGTAAAATTTAAACTAAAACACATACATAATTATCTCAATATTCGTAAAATTTAATCAATATTTAGATTGTAATTATTATTAATAATATTCAGTTTAATATATAGGTTAATCAAAACTAAGTTATATTAATATAGTATTAAATGTTAATTGTTAAATTATTACTAAAGTAATGGTAGTTTTACATTTTTTGTAATTAAGCTAAAATTTGTACAGTTATATATATTTATATATATATATACAGTTATATATTTATATATATATATATATAAAAATTATGTATAGTTTTACAATATTTTATAGCACTCTCCTTTGACTAAATAGATAAATAGGACACCGAGTTATTAATTGCAATATAATTAATGCTGATTTAAAATTTATAATATCTACTATAATAATGAATTTAATACATTATTTACATCATTTGCTAAATAGTATCATAATAGATTTAATTAATTTAATTTAATATATAAATTACTGACAATTACTGTTTTTATTGTATTAATATAAGAATTCATAATAAATTAATACGTTTTTAAATGATCAATTAATTTTGTCCAACAATATTTTGTATCCAGTTGATGTAATATGAAACCTTTACAAAAACAGCAGGATAATTAGCTAAATGTGAAAAGATTTAATAGGATTAGCTAAATTTTGATAAAATATTTTAATCTATTAAATAATTAGTAAAATACACAAAGTTTAACTAACATGCACATCTTACTCCGTAATTAACAATGCCATGTATAACAGCTCGGCCTACGAAATATTTACATTTTACGAGTTAGTTCAAATTTTAAATAATTAAAAATAGTACTAATATTCACCGTTTATATATTCAAGTGCTGGTCCACCCGAATCACCCTATTATATCAGAATATTACTTAATAAAAAATTCTTTAAACTTGGTAATTTTGTATTTAAAAATAGTACTTCACAAGCATCTTTGTCCTCTATACTATATAAGTGCAGATTTGCGAAATGTATATTTTGTGGTAACGCGATCGGTAGTCTTGAGCACATTTTTCAATAGGATATACTGGCAATTTTACCATGCGCAATACTTTCGACCGATCAGAGCCCCAATATCGCCGACCCCACCCGGCCACAATCAATTCACTGTTTTTCGGCTCGGCCGCCGGCTCCGGTAGGCATATCGAGCGCACGAGTTGACTCATTATAATCGGTTTAGTCGTCTTCATTAAGGCAATGTCGGAATTTTTATAACCATGCGCATCATATCTATCATGTATAAATATCTTCTCGATGTCATAACTAGTGCCCAGATGTCTAATATTAGTGCCGGTTCTAATGGTGTAATGTTTCGGATTACGTGTTTGGCTTTAAAATTGATCAGGTTCAATTATTTGTCATTGTTATATAAATTTAAAAAATACAGTATAATATTGTAAAATGCATATAACTACTAAAACTAACAGGAATAAATGCGCTGCAGTGAGAAGCCAGCGGTCATTGATGATATTGGCCGCGCCGTTGACGTCGCCGTTGAGCCATACGGGCACTATCCACGGGTGCGAACCATTCGCCGCCAGTTTCCCGTTTACAATGAACTTTTGCAATCCTAGTCCGCAATTCGGTTCCGATATATTAAGCCTGGTAGTTTTAATCGAAGTATCGCCCAGGCGAAAATCTAGCCTGCGCATTTTTACGCCCACCTCTTGTTCTTGAATATAATTCTCATAAATAGACTTTCGATCGGTTTTAAGCCACGGCTTCGCCGACTGACTCTCGAACTTATTTGAATCGGCATTTTGTTTTGAAAATTCTGTTTTCAGATCCTCATTCATAAAATTAGCAAGTTTAATGTCCTTATCAGAATATCTTGTATTTAAATATGGTTGATTTTCTGAATAATAATCAGACGAATCTTCGTTTGAATAATCGATATAATAATTAGAAGTATTTTTCATTCGTCTAAAGACACGGTTTTTAAAACCCAATTCATTTGTTTCTATTAATAGTTTTTGAATATCAAATGCACCTAATATTCAATACAAAATAATACATGTGTTATATTATTTAAGGATAAATATTAAAAATAAACTTACATAAATAAATGGACAGACTGATTAAGCCTAATTTAGTATTATGATAAGATATAAACGGCATTATATAATATAATTGTGATGTTTTAACCAAAACCCATATGTAAGACAGTTATGCAATATTAAAATAAATGTAATTTAAAATATAATAAATTAATTATTCAAAATTAAATTAAATTACGTATATACAATGCAAAGTTGTTATGCAATTTAATCATTATTAATGGACCTTTAAGTATTTGAATCAGCTGCAATTTTAAATTTAGTATTGATCCAGTTAATTCAACTTAAAATCCGTTTTAAATCCATTTTAAATCGCTGCTCAAATTCTTATATATAAATAAACTTACCCGGTACATGATTAGGCATTTCTAGGTATTTTTTTTTTATTGTTTTGTGCAAAACTGAATATTATAACAATATAGTAGTTTAAATGTTTATTATTCTACTATATGTTCATAAAACTAAAAATTGTAATTTAATGCATATAATAAATTAATTGATAAATGTAGTAATAATTGAATAAAAAAGACAGTACACTTTTTTAAACACATAAGTCGTTTGACAAAAATAATGCATATTTTAATTTTAGCATTCTTTATTCAGAATATAAGAAGAAGAAAACATGTTACATAAAAAACTTCAAAGTTGTTTATAAATTTTAATATAAATTAAATAATTTAATTAATTTATAAACATGTAATTCTTTAATTCCAAAACTAAGATTTAGAGCACTTCTTCCATGCAAGCCTGTAAAATGCAAATTAATAGAATAAATTAGCATAATAATTTTATACCGTTTATTTACTATATATATTTTTAAATACAAAGTTAAAATTAATGAAAATAGACTTAATAGTAATACTTATATAAATTGGAGTAGATATACAAAAATTAAACATGGTTATGTTTTGTCATTACAAGTTTTACAAACCGTGTATTTTTGCAAGAATTCCTCCTTAAATTTCTCCACATCTATACCCTGTTCTTCGGCTAATTCGGCCTTTTTCTTGAGACAATCCATTAACTAAATGTAAAATCAAACTTGTTGCTTAACTAATTAATTATGTGCAGTGCAAATCATTGCATACCTTATCGCCTCCCGGTTTACCGCTATAGCAGACCATCGGTTCAGTCATCTCATTGAAACCCATCGCTGTCTTAATGCACTTTAGATACGCCTCTTTTGCCTAAAATATTTCCATTATGTTTATATTAATAAATGTCTTACTACTAAACCAAAGTTTCAAAAGTTATCTCGTTAAGGGTAAGTTTATACATGATAGATTTTACGCTCACCTCTTTGGGGAAGACTTTGGTCTCACACGCGGCCACAATCTGCGCCTTATGTTCGGCCAAATTCGGTACACAGACTGCAGTCGTAATGTCTTTCAATGTTTTCAAAGTTTTTGAATCAATTTCGGCGTAAACGCAGACAAACGCCATATTAAACAATACAAATGCAATTGATTTAAACATTCTATTAGCTGTTTTGGCAAGTTTAACTTTTTACTATTTTTTCAAAAATCTAGACTGTAAATGCAGAAACTAATTTGTGATTCTAGCTTAAATAAATTTAGATATCCTGAACATTATTATTTTTATATCCTTGAATACAATAATTATTTGGATATAATTTGATTTTTATCAACCGTTGAACAAATTGAATGTTTTTAAAATATATGTAAAAATTTTTATTTATTATATTTTATAGATTATTTTTACTGATTAGACAAACAAATACATTTTATTATTATTATATTTAAATATTAATAAAAAAATACATAATTAAATATATATATGTATATAAATACAAATTTATTCTAACAGAACAATATTTAAACACATTTTGAAAAATGAATCATTTATTTTTAGTACATTTCGTAACTTTTTTTTTTAATTTGTAACTTATAATAAGCCTGCTAATTTTTAATTATTTATTTATTGTAATAATTTAAAAATAAATTAATTTTGTTTATAAACTAAATTAATAAAATAAATACTATTTTTAATTTATCCCTTTTATAACAAAATAAAAAATTTCAATTACTTTTGATGAAATTCGTATGATTTTAACATAGCAACTGTCCCAATCTAAAACTATAAAATACCTGTATATTTTAATATATTGTAAGCATTAGTTTGCCAAAGGCTAAAAGTTAAAACTTAAATAGCTAAATGTTAATTGTTACAGCTTTACCTTAAGTTAAATAGAGAAAGTTAACTAAATATCAAAATCAATGTTATTTAAATTCTGTCAATAAATATTTACACAATTTAATTACTATTTTGCATGTTAATTTGTAAATACAATAGCTAAGCAATCGCGACATCTGTTCAAATTAAATAAGTTAAAAAATAATTTTAAACAAAACATAAAAATTAATATTTATTAATTTAATACATGATTAAAGAGCATGTTGCAATTTAAAAAAGAAATTAGCAAAAAACGATAAACATTTTAGTCTTAAAACCAAACGAATATAGAATAAAACCAAATAATTTTCAAACAAATACAACATTACAGCATGGCAACTTATTTGCATTTGAGAAAGTGGCCAGGGTGGAAAATCTCCGTGCCAGTTTTACATCGTAAATTCATGATACGTTTGCTCGAAAGCGGGAGCTTTTTAACCCAGAAGTTGCGGCAGTCCTGGCAGTCGAAGAGTTTGCTCTTCATATCGATCTTGTTGTAGACGCCGGCTTTGAGGAACGGGAGGAAGACCTTCTCGTTCAAGTAGGGCATGATGTGGGGGTAGACGCCGGGCTGCGCCGAGCGCTCGCCGGAGAAGTCGAGGAGAGTGGGCCGACGGATGTGGGCAAAGGTGAGCGGGTCGTAGCTGGCGCTCGTCAGCTGCAGGTTCTTATAGAGACAGATATCGAGCGGCACTTCCGACGGCTTCTCGAATACGAAGACATTTTTGCCGATATGTGTGAGCGATGTGTTGGAGATATGCAGTTCCGTCAGGCGGTTCAGGTAGAAGAACGCCTTCTCGTGGATCCTCTTCATCTTGGGGCCGACGAACGAGAGCCACGTGAGGGCCGTCATGTTGCGGCCGAACGCGTGCGGCGGGATCTGCGGCAGGCCGATCTTCGAGATGGTCGCGCGCTCTAGCCTGTGCATTCGGTTCAGAATGTTGTAGAGATGGTGTTCGGGTTTGTGTTCGAATTTCGGGCTATTGAAGATGAGGAACCGCTGCACGAGGGTCTCGGTGCCGAGGAAGGCCAGCGGGTGGATGTGCACCAGTTGTAGACAGTTGTCGATATTGATGTGGCGGAAGAGGATGTCGACGAATACGTTCTGCGGTATGCTTTTGATTACGGTGTTCGCGATGGTAATCGTCTCGAAGTCCTTCCGGCCCGGCGGCAGTTTTGCGCTCAGGAGCACGAACACCTCCCGAATGCTGTACTCCGTGTGCCCGGCGCACAAGAACTTCTCGTCAAACGTGCACGTGCACGGCCTTATTAGTTCGGCCGGCGGACATATGCCAGACACCCGGCCCAGTGCGGCGATGGCCAGTAGGCTCGTTAGCAGTAGATGCATATCTGTCGATAAATGAGTGAGAAATAAACCTGTTAATTAGTGAAACTAAGCTTTTGCAACACTGTGTTTGATTATATAGATTTGATTTAATTAATGCTTTATAGTCTGTAATATGCTTGCTAATTTACATGTGAAATGTACATAACTGGGTAATGAGTTTTAAATATCTCTTTTGTAATTATAAATTGTGTAATAATTAAAGATTCGTTTTATTTAACAGATGTATAAATAGTGTATTGTTAATGAAATACAATAGACTTTTAAATTGTTTAATTGTACAGATACTTTGATTGTGGGGTTTTTTTTTAATAAACAGGATTTATTCTTTATTACAAGTGTTTAAATATAGAGCATAATATAAGTATTAATTAGGCATTAAGTAATCGCAAATAACAAAAGAAAATTTTTATAGTTTTAATTTTGGTAAAGTTTTTAAAAAATAATAACGGCAAATTAATACAACATTTAAAAAGCTATATTTATATGTTTGCTTAACAAAATAATTTTAAATTATTAACTAATAACGTAAATATCAATATTAAAAATAATAAATATTCTTTAAGAAAAAATAAAATTGTAACTTGTAATTACACTATTCAACTTTTAATTTATTCTGTACAGTATATAATATAGTTGGTTAATAAATACGCTTGCTATCTCGGGGCATTCTAACTTTTTTGCTCATACATTTAGAGAAAAATAGCTTGGAACAAAATTTCCCCATTTTCAACTAATTCTATGTTATATCATACCAAATCGAGTATGACAAAGTCGAATATGACAAA
>JAQIXC010001699.1:0-13504 GCA_034697605.1 Metabelba pulverosa
GAAATGATTATAACCCGCTACATATTATGGAATTTGTATCAAAGCTATTGAAGTCATACTGGGCAGTCTTGTTTTTAATTTAAGGTTGGTTTTATTTATTACTAAGTAATATAATAATAATAATAATAATAACAATACAGTTATTGCATAATAATTTTTGATAATTTATATAAAATATTACAATTAAACAATTATACAATTAAAGGTAATTTGAATATTTTATCTGTATATGCATTCTATTTGTAAAACAGTTTTTGCTGCCATTTAAAAAATGCTAATGTTTATAAATATTTAAATAAAATTCTAAAATTGTTACAATATTTAAATCAATAAAACAATTAATCTTAAAATTGAAATTATAGTCGCAATAAAAGTTTTTTAATTTTTATTGTTAATGTTTATGTTATGTTATGTTAATGTTTATTGTTGGTTTTATTGTTTAATGTATATTGAAATAATTTAATTAGCATAGATGCTTTTTGTAAGCTTATAATTTTTGCATTTAATAAATTTTTATAATAAAAATTAACAAGTTGCAATCATAAGTTATTGATCAAATTGTCATGAATTAAGCTACTATAATTAATTAATACTAAATCAAATATTTTTATATATTCATAACTTATTGTATATAAAAAATAATAATTGAACTATAATTATGTAATTTACTTTGATAGATTATTTTATCAATCAACAATTACTAATTTATAGTTTTATATATTATGTTCCAATTGAATAACTTTTAGGCCAGCAATGGCTGAAAATGCGATAAACTGTGAAAACAAAATTGAATTATATCTTTCATATATATCAATATAATGTATGATTTTCCAATATAGAGTTGCTAATTTTTCAAATTTAATACCGATATATATATATAACTAATATTATAATATTTTTAATTTATATATAGTAAATGAAATATAAACATGTTTAAACTAATTTTACCTCGTAGCCATGAAAGTAGTTAATAACAAACCAGTTCCAACACGAGAAGCCGATCTCGTTCTCATCGATCTGTCCGATTCGCTCGTATATTGATAAAAACTATAGCATAGTAAAAATTAATATACATATAATTCTATTCGGTTCAAATAAATAAATTGTAAAACTTTTATGGCTTGCGATGCGTTCCTAAGCAACGGCTGCTTGACTTGCATTAAAACCAATTTATAAGACGACAACAGTTTATACGTTCGGTTGGCCTCGAAGTGCACCGAAGCTGACGATTCGATTACGATTAGTAGTAGAGATGTGAAGATAATTACAACGAATATCAGCAATAATTGTACTTTGATATCAATGTCATTACTGTAAGCAAGCATAAATATGAACAGTGCAATGATTGTCGCACTGGTAGCCCATAATATTGCTAGATACTTTGACCAAAAACTAATGTCATAGTCTTTTATTTCAACGTATATATTATTTAGCGGTTTAATCATGTTACTTAAATTAACTCTTTTATGGAAATTAATATTTATACTAATTGATTTGATACTGTTATTAATTCGCCGCAATTTAGCTTTTATGTACATTGTAATCATGTAAAAATATAATATTTGTACAAATGTTGCGTAAAATAAATATGATGCACCCAGGATAAATATAATGGTATATGGCAAGCCAAATAGCAACATGTTTATATAAGATATGTTAAAATAAAATGAGAAAAACGGGAACAGAAATCCAACAACCAAGTCACATTTATGAAATAATTTTATCATTGTAAAAGCAATGCGCGATCGAAATAGTATAAAACGTATAGTTGCTTCATCGGCGAGGCCAATAGTAGCAGGGGCAATTATGCCGGCCATCATGTCAAAAACTCGCAAATAGTTTGGTTTAATATCATGCATATAACCGTAAAAATGTATAATTTGCGACGTAATTACGATTACAAATCCGAAACCCATCGCGAGATTGAAATGCAAACGCATTCCGAGAAAGTATCCAAAGTCTCCGATATATAGATAAAAGTTTTTCGATTCGTTCGCCGATAACACAGAGACCAGACATCGGACGACATAAGCGAATGATATGATAAACACCAGAATTGGGTTATAAAGTATGGATCGACTGCTGTATTCGTTCCGATAGAGTGATAGTCCGGAGCTGTAGAAGTGCTGTCCCGCCGACGCTATGCGTAGACTTGGAGGTAGTGTTAGGTTTGGATTAAATCTTATTAAAATATTATTTCGTTTAATTAGTTGTTTAATATAATTCATGTTAATAAAATATTTATTTGACAATTGCTTTGTAGATACTACATATGAACTTAATAGCATTAATATATTTTATAATAAAAACATAGGTCAAACAAATAAATGTTTAATGATAAATTTAAAAATTAATACTAATTTGACGTAAATAGTTTATTTATATAATTAAACGTATTAAGTTAAATATTTGAAGTTTTATTTAATCAATATATTGAATATTGCTTTTTAACGGTAAAACAATATTATTATGATAAATTGTTGTTTGATTAATTGTGTAAATATTTTTATCATTTGAAAATGCGCCTAAATATAACATATAATCATAAATTATTATTATAGTAATTTTGGAAACTATATTTTTAAAACTAGATTAATTTGTAATATGAACATTTATTAATTTATATTATCTATATTACAAAATTAATTTTGTAACATTATTATATTATTAATTAGTACAAATTCAAAATGCTATTATATAAATATTTTATTTCATTACAGAGTATGTTAATGTTATAATTAGTTTAATATAATTATTGATTAATTTTTGTTTTAGAAATATATTTCCATTTGAGATAATTTATAAATGCTTATATATAATATATAATGCTTATTAGTTTTTTTTTGTTTTGAACTACTGTATGCCTAAAATCATTTATTAAATTTTAGCTTTTACATTTATAGAATTCTGAGCATATAGAATTGAGCATATATTCTCTATATATATTTTAACATTATTTTTACAAGTATAAATTAAACTTGTGGATTTACAATTAACTACATTAAAATTTACAGTATTTAATAAAAAACAAATTTTTTAATAATAATAATATAATATATGTTTACGATATTCGACTTAACGAAAATCAACATAATCATTATTAAGTTAATCAATTTTGTTTATATTCTATCTACTTGTTTAGAGCGTATGACTGATGTGTGTGGGTATGACAATTAGTCTTATACCAAAAGCATCCGAGTAGCTTCCCTGATTATAATACATAAATCAATCCTTTATATTTAATCATTATAACAAATAAAGTATTCAACCGCTATATTAGAAATAGTTTTGCTTTATCTTATAACAAATATTACATTAAGTAAAAAACGAAATATTTATTTAATCAAAATTGTAAATGCTAATAGAATTATTATAATACTGTTTATACTGTAACAGCAATAAATAATGATAGCATAAATAAATAGAAATAAATTCAAAATGAGTAACTAGCCTTTAAAATTAGATAAATTAGTTTTAAAGCATAACGAAACATAATGTTTTATAAACATGTAAAAATTCGGTTATTTAATTTCTTGCCCAAGTAGCTTTTAATCACGCGGCCTATGTCCATCAGCGAAGTGACGTGCTAGTAGTATCAATTGTACCCAGGGTCTTCCTGGTGTTTCATAAAATCAATGGCACGTACGTAGTCGGAGCCGTATAACAGGCCATTTGGCACGCGCTCGACGAACGCGTCCATCACTCGCAGCTGACTCTTGAGCGCTCGGATCTCGAACTCGAGCCGCCGCTGCCGGCCCTTCAGATAGTTGTTCTCAGCTGTGAGTCGACTCTTCTCGCGCACCAGTTCATCGATCTTTGCGTTCAGCCCCAGTATCTCATTCTTGTTGATAAACACGTATTTTTTTAGTCGAAACATTTACTTTATACTTATAATACTTATATATATACTTATTATTAATTATGCTGTAATAGAAAATTAATACAGTATTTCTTTCAAAGTCAAACATGCATATTTAAATATAATGTTTAAAGGTATATTGATTAATAAATTTTGACTTGTCTTCAGCATGTTTTATATACATAAATTCTATTTTGATAAGTTGCATTTTATCACTAAATGATTGAACAAGTATTGTGTAATGTTATTCGTATTTTGATTTTTATAATTTATATGTGAATAGTAATATGTGTTGAATGTGTTATATGTTTAATAGTATTTTTTTTTTTTTTTTTTTTTGTTAATCAAGTTTTTTTTTCTTAGAAATTTATAATATAAAATTACTACCAGCATTAATAGCACAATAAAATTTGATAACTTGTTACACAACTATTACAGTATATAATTTTACCGGAAAATAATTATTAATAAGGTTTGTTGTTTTTGAAAACAAAAACAAATAAATAAATAATTTACCTTGTTAATTAAATATAATTGTCTTATAATATATATTAAATAATTAATTATTGTATTAGTAAATTTATAATTCTAATCTTATCTTGTAGTTTTAGTTTTAATTTCATGCTAATATAGAATTTAAAACTACAATTAACAACTTTGTAAATTCTTAAATAAAATATATGTTTAATTATAAATACTTATAAAAATAATACTAGAATATTGAAATAACATTGTTTATAGATTATCTCACATTAGATAACAAAAAAATAGGGTGAGACGATTTTACAAAAATATAATGCAGTCTTGTATTTTAAGACCAATACGCACACAATAAATACATGTAACTTTCATAAGCAAGTTTTATAACGTATAAAATATGTATTTTATATTTTGTTATGTTACAGTAATACACTAAATAATGACTCACAACGCACTCAATTCGTACTCAACTTCAATGCGATAAATAAAAACCATTTTGATTTGATTATATTTGATAAAATTTTGTTTAAAGCATATTGGTGCTTTTAATCGATGGAATTATATAATATATGAATTTCCAATTAAATAATTTATAAGCCAGTTATTGCTATAAATGCAATGAACTATAAAAGATTATTGAATTATTGAGTACATAAAATTTAACTATAATACAATCATGCTTTTAAAATAGTCAAATTATTTTTGTAAACAACCTTTAAAATGTTTTTAAAAGTTTGTTTATAAGAAATTATTTTATATTATTGTAATAATTATTGAAATAAAAAATTAATTAAAAAGTTTATTAAGAAAAGTTGTTATATTTAACTAGTATATTTCATCAAAAATGTATTTACTAAAAACAATATTATAATAAATTTTATTTCAACTGTCTGAGTGTAATTTGCAATCACTTATTGCTAGAAAATATTATTATTAAATCTAATTAAATTAATGGAAATTGCACAATAATAAAATTTATCTGACAATTATTTAAATATTTGTTAAAAAATAAAAATATTTGTTTTATGTTTTTATTAATCGTTTAAATATACAGTACAATAATATCAATATTAGTAATATTGTTTGTCAAAATACATGTGAACTGTAAAAATATAATTCAGTTTATAATAGTTGAATGCGTATTTAGACAGTAGAATTTTGGTGAAAAAAAGCCGTCGGTATTATAGTTATTTATTTTACACCGAATATAATACTATAAATTTATGTAGTAGCTTGAAATATTATTATACAATTTTCCATCTAATGAAAATAAATTAAGTATAAACTTTATTCGTTTGTAACAAATTGGAAACTTTATATACAGTTTATAATAAATATAATAAAGAACTAGTAATTAATAAAAATATTTATAGTAATTAAATATAAATCTATTTATAAAATTCGTTATCTTCACAACAATTGCTGGTTAAAAGTAATTTTTGAAAGTAAGAAATATAGCAAATAATGTGCATTAATTAATCTATTTTAGGACTAATAATTTGGAAGTTATCTTAACTTAATTTAATTAATTTTAAAATATTATGTTCTATTCAGCGTGCATATAGAGCTAAATCAAGTATTATCTACTTTAATAATTTTAGTTTATACTGTAACAATAACCATAAAACATGTATGATATCTGCTTGCAAAAAAAAACTGTAAAGTTTTATTTTAATAAAAATTAATTATGTTGCTGTTTAATAAATATCAATATTGGCTTAATACAATTGTCATTAAATGTAATTTTATTTATTTAAATAGTAATCAAATATGCTTATTAAATTTAACAAACTTATAAGCACAAGTATAATTATTTGACAAACTTAAAAGTTTTAAACAACAAGTTTAAATGAATACACGTTAGATGAGAAGGAATACGATGCTCTTGATCTCTTGCACAAGTAGATGCCTATGAATTGGTCCACGGCTATCAGATGTAGCCAGGTGCTTCCTGGCGGCGCATAAAATCAATGACACGTATGTTGTCCGAGTGGTATGACCGGCCACTCGGCACATGTTTTACAAACGCCTTATCCGTCGGCAAACGACTCGTGAGCGCTCGGATCTCGTACTCGAGCCGCCGCTGCCTGCGCTTCAAATCGCCGTTCTCGGCCGTGAGTCGACTCTTGTCGCGCACCAGCTCATCGACCTGTGCGTTTAGCACCAGTGTATCTTTCTTCTTAATGAACACGTAGTGTTTGAATTGAAACATTTGAAGTTTTCTTTTATACAGTGTTAATTTAATAATTATCTCATATAAGTTTTAAGCAACTTCGGTTCTTATGTGTACATTGTAATTAAATTATAAATTTTAACTTGTCTTCAGAATGCTTTATATACATAATTGTATTTTGATAAGTGGCAATTTATTACTAAATTATTATACAACAATTGTGCAATTTTATACATAAATAGTTGTTTATTAATAGTACCGGTTTACTTTAATTAATGATAATATTTTACTTAATAAAAGTTATTTTGTCGGAATTCTATCACAATAAATTAATGTCGCAATATTATTTAACACATAATCAAACTTATACACTGTATTAGTTTATCACTCTTAAATAAATATAAATTTTATTTTATTGAAATTATTAAGTAAAAATGGTATGCTGATTTAATAAACGATTACCATGTAATTATTTGTGTAAATTATGTATAAATAATTTAGTATCATTGCGCTCGCACTTGTATCTATTTATTTTACAAAAATAAAAACGTATAGATTATTTATAAGATGATTAATTATCATTGAAATTATGTTTTAACTAATAATATTACTATTTTTTTTATGTACGAGCAACTATTTAAAATCTAGTTTTATATTTTAAAAAATATCTTTATAAAATTATCTAATAAATCAAGTTTGTTATTGAATTTATTATAACAAAAATAATTATCTAACAAATAATTTAGTTATGTTTATTTATTATGATTGGACTGTTATAACTATTTGTGAATTATGTTTAACGTAAATAAATGATTCAGGTATTTCCTGATAAAATTTATACATAGAACAAAATGAATTTTCATTTAATTTGAAATAGTAATTTAGATAACTTTCTAAAAAACATCTTATATAGTAGATTGCGGCAGCGTTGATGGTCAAAATTATTTGTGTGTTAAAGTTATTACTTAATGTTATCATTTTTTAATTTTTAATATAATATATTAATTTATATTGTTATGTTACAAACATTATCAGTTATCTCAGGCATATTATTGCTCTTAATTTAAGTTGTACAATTTATTCATTGCAATAATTAACATTAACCTCGCCAATATTAAACGCAATATAATTTAAAATAAAATTTTTGCAGATATAATTAATAATGTTGTATACTAACATGGCATTAAATGTATATACAGTGTAAATAGTGTACAGTACTTTATGATTCAGTTATGATAAATCTTGAAAAATTATTTAACATGTGAAATAAATTTTTATTTTCAATACATATGTTTTACTCGTTATAAAATTACAATAATATCAATAAATTTTATTATTTAATTATTTGCTTAATATATTATTATTAATATTATTATAGATTTTTATAAACTGTATATTTATATATCAATTCATTATTCTTATATGGTTATATTGCTAGTATTGACTATTGACTTTATCCATTAATCTAACTTTGGTTTATGGTTACAATTATTAACAATTTACGCAACATTTTATTTATTTTAGTTTGACATTATTAAAAACGCAAATTTTTAATAATTCCATGTAGACATTAAATTATTTATTTATTTTAAATCAAGATAATAATTGGCTATTTTACATAACAATATGATAAAATTGCAATACGATATATAATTTAACATGTTTAAATATCAAATAGAACATGAATTGGATAGGTGTTTAAATAAACAGCGCTTTTGATTATCTGCAATTTTAATGTAGCTTTTTATCCGTCAGCAACACCGGTGCGGATTAGCATGCACTAGCAAGAATAGCATTGGCAAGTTAATTATTCGCATTTAAAAAATAATTTACAAAAAAAACATGTGCATTATAAATTCTCTTATATAATTAAGTTCAAGTACAAAAATCTGAATTAATTTCCATACATATGTGTAATTGTTATTTAGTTCAAGATAATTTTTATTTCAATTATGTGAGTCAATTTGAACGCCGGTGCGGAATACTATGTCCATCATCTCGGGTACGGCCGGGCGGAACCTCGGCTGCGCGAAGATCAGGTGCTCGAGCGCCGTCAGCACTTCAACACTGGAAAAGTTCGTGTGCTCGTGTGTAGTACATTAGCATTCGTTTTTTATGCATAGTAAAGATATTCAGAATAGTATATTAAAACGCACAGCATATAACTTACTTTATATTAATAAATGCATATATTTAAAAAATTATGTTTTTAAATAATAATAATAATTTTTTATATTTAAAATAAATATATTTATTTAAATTATATTTTTATTATACTAACAATTTAACATTATAAATTATTATTATATTTTAATAATTGACAAATTTAATAAATATAGGTGTTTTCTATTATAGAATTAATATAGATCTTATATAGATTTTATGTTTTGATTTAATTTCAATTTTTAATAATAAATAAATAAAATTTAATTATATAAAAAATATATTTATGTACACAAACATAATTATATACCGTACAGTAATATCATTAACGGTGTGCTTGTATTGCCGTATACTAGGTGTAAACTATAATAAATAAGTACATTACTATAATATTTCCAAAATTAGCACATATTAAATTTATTAAAAATATAATTTATTTAATATAATATGATTGGAAGATAATAAATATTTGCTAAGTATTTCATTTTTAAAAATTTTAAACTAATCTAATAGTTCCCTATCTTTAGTATATCTCTATATAATTCTCTCCTTCGTTAAGCACTCATATCACTGTTTTCTCCATTTATAACTCGCGTTATTACATGTTTATAATTATCACAAATTAGTTTCTAGTGTTTTAATTTTGATTAATTATTATTAAATGCTATTTCAATTCATAATTATAAATTTACATATAAATAATTGCATAAATAATTAAATAAATATTTTATCTCGTTACTTTTAATATAGAGGTAAAAACTAATAGTATTTAAAATTATACTTACTTTAATTTGTTTACGTCATTTGTTTGTACGTAAAAATTGTTAAATTAATTTAAAATGTGTAATAACGGCCGTTATAACAGGAATGAAGAGTGGCCCATATAATTTGATAATTTTCTATCATGACGCAATTTCTAAAATGGGTTTTGCGTTGCGTTGCGTTGCGTTGACGGCATTCCTCTACCAAACGTCGCAACTGCTTATCGAGTATTTAAGCGGTAATACAGTCGTCAATACATCGCTGCGAGTAATTGCCGCGAAAGTGCAGGCGATTACCATTTGCTTTCCGTCATCTATTAGCATGTATAAATACGCGCAACGTTATCCGAAATATTCACAATTTTATACTGATTATACGAATTTATTGGCCAAGTTAATTTATTCAACTGTTGGGCTAAACGAGTCGCAAACAAACATGCTGAAATATTATCGTCCATTCGAGCGATTGCAGCGAAAACTGGCCGAAAATCTAACGATAAATAAATTGATGACTGACTGGAGCTTTGATCTCGATTTCAGCGCAAAACGTATTTTCGAAATAACCATGATAATACACGTAGATCGAATTAGGTTACAATCGAGCATGCTAAAATATGTCGCATCGATCGTTGAGATTGGTAATTATTTACGAAAATGTTTTACAATGTTTGTTAATAAAACCGAACAGTTTAAACACTCGCGGCAAACAATAACACTCACAATTATAGCGAATGAGTATATTTTGCCAATTACTATTTATAACGAGCAAATCTATCTTGCTATTCATTCGGTGAATGAATTGGCGAATTTTTTCGACAAATCGAGCTACATGCGAATTGCACTTAATCAACAGAACATTATAGAATTTAATATTATCAAGACACAATTATTGCCGGCGTCGTATGAAAACGAATGTCGAATGTATAGCAAATACAATAGTATAAATAATACAAATACGCGAATAAATTGTATTCAAAAGTGCATTGCTAGATTTTTTCGTATGAATGGAAAATTTAATTGCATTCCAACGTCGAATCAATTGCTTTTTCAGTATAATATTGCAACGTTCAAATCGAAAAAATTTTGCTCTCCTAATAATCTCGATGCAAACATGTATTTTCAGTTTATACTCAGCAAATGTAACAAGATATGTTTGCAAAATTGCGTAAAGATTATTTATAATTTTCGTTTTAAATCAATCATTGAACAAAGTAACGTGATTAAAAATAAATGGCTACCGTCGCTATTTTCCGTAAATATTGTTCACAGTGATTTACCCGATATTCTAAATGAGCATGTACTAAAATTATCGTTAATAACATTCATATCCGAATTGAGTGGATTATTGAGTATTTGGTTTGAAGTTTCAATTTTACAAATAATTTACGATTTATTTTCGTTTTATACTAACACTATTAAAATATCAAAATTAAATAATTATTGTAATAAATTAAAATGTATAGTTAATACAATTTTAAAATAAATAAATTATGGAAAAATTTACACAATAAAAACATTTTTCATATATTCACGTTATAAATTTTCATCAATATGCTTGTTAATAGTTTATAGCGTTTATCAATATTTTTATCAATTCGTAAAATTATGGAATTTAAAAATATTATTGAAATATGCGTTTAAATTATTTAAACAATTATTAAAATCATTGCCAATATTACTGTGCATTTTGGGCCTTACTTACCAAACATCGGACTTAATGTCCGCATATCTGAGTCGGCGGACAGTTGTGTCGACAAGTGTTAGCCGAATGAGAGACACGAATATACCGGCGATTTCGATGTGTTTTCAAAGAGTGCTATCAAATAAAAAACTATTCGACAAATATCCAAATTTTAAAAAATTATATCATGAAGAATTGGAACAAATTCTAAAAATCAAGCAATTTAAACTAGTAGTATCAAACATTACCTTCATAGAGGTGTCAAACTTTATACTATTAAATTTAATAATAAAAAACAATAACACACTAAACGAAATATTCGAGTTATTATTATCGGATATTAACATCGACTTTCACGGCTCGGGTTTCACGGTTTGGGCATTTGATTCGACGCGCATTTACAACGATTCGGCGCCACTTATTGCACACGAAGAGTATGACTTAAAATGCTATACGTTTTTCACATATTATCAAAAAATTTGGCACAATATTAAAATTGATTTACAATATATAACCATAAATATCAAGCATAATAATAGTTGGTTTCCAATCGATAATTATCGCATGCTCGGCGAGATGCAATTTAGCATGATAATACATTCGGCAAATATAATACCTATTGTAAGCAACTATAAAAAGTTTTCAATATTAATGAAACGCAAAACACGCGTAGAGTATAGCTTAATACAGACGCGCCGATTGCCGGCGCCGTACGAAACCGATTGTCATAATTATGCGTCGAATGGCGGCGACAGTCGAATCCGCTTTCGGAGCGACTGTATAGCGCTATGCGTTCAGAAATTATTGCGCAAACATTCAAACGTCAGTTGTATTTCTCGTGAATATGGCTTTTGGTATCGACGCGACTACGCGGCCAACAATACGCGCAAAATTATACTATGCAATCAAATCGACAGTATCATGCATAATTATATGTGCGCGTGTAACGCCGCGTGCAAGCCGAATTGCGTTGTAACCATCTATCAATCTCAAATTCGTAAAGTAATGAGCGTGATGATTTTGTAGTTGTGATCAAGCATAGTCGCTTAACCGACGTCTTGTATGGACATTGGCCGGCAATGACGTTGACGTCATTTTTGTCAAATTTTGGCGGTTTATTAGGACTCTGGTTAGTTTGTCGCAAGTGACTTGTTGAATTTACTAGTGGATAACTTTTATTTAAGCAACTAAATGGTACAACCGTAGACCGAGCCGTTTGACCGGCCATTCGGGTCGTGTTCTCTGCCGGCCCTTCTCGCGCACCAATTCGTCAACCCCTGCGTTCAGTCCCAGTATTTCATTAATTTATTTTCGCAATAAATGTTCATTGCAATTTATAAATGCTATTTAATTGCTACATTTTATAGTAATTCGTTATATAGGTTTCATTTTGTTAATTTAAATGGTATTTTATAATGATAATATTTTTAATTTTACAAACAAAACTTATTCGACATTGATTGATGTATGAATTGTTTATGCTAATTTCTAAAACATAAATATATACCTACCATAAAAATAAATATATGCCTGCATAATAAAAATATATTCAAAATGGCATATAATATATAAATATTCCGTGTAATACCGTATTACTTATTAATTAATACAATATAAAATTTAGTATAAAATTTATTCAAATAGTAAATAATATATAATAATTTTTATTTTTCATATTTAATAAATGGTTTGAGAGCCCATGTAAATACTTATTAGAAAAATTATCATTATTTGAGTATTAGAAGTGTAAAAACTCGAAAGTAAATTTTTGAACTTGCTCATCTCCAAAACAAGTATTTAAACATATCTATACAAGTTAATAACTTATCTTATTTTTATACTGCTCTTCTTAGTTATTAAGTAAAAATAACAATTTTAATGTGTATGCTTGATAAAATATATCAAATATTTTAAATTATTTTAAAATAAATAGTTACACAATTTTTATTTTACAAAGTATTTTACTAATACTATTTAAATGTTAAGTATTGTCACTATTTTATCATTAACTTAATTATTAATATTATTGGTGTAAAACATTATAAACTGTAAAAATTTATTTCGATAAATAATAATAATATTCTTATAAAATTATTATCAACTTTGGGGCGCAAACGACAGAATCGGCAATTTTTAATCATTGTAAATTGTATTGAAATAAGTAGAGCTGAGCAAAAAGACCTCAGGTCTTAGGACCCGGACCCGAACCTGAGGTCTTTAGAGGTCCGGGTCAGAGTCCCGGTCCTCAAAAATCTCACAGGTCCGGGTCCGGGTCCTCAATGTGGAGGTCAAGGTCCGGTCCGGGTCTTTGGGTCTTGGCACCTCGGACCTCATTAGGACCTGACGAACATAGAAATAGCTATAAAATTGCACCAATTTACTATTTT
>JAQIXC010001700.1:0-13503 GCA_034697605.1 Metabelba pulverosa
CTATACAGTCATATATCATTGTAAGAACATATCAATTAAATTCCTCATAATTGAAATCATTTCTTGACATCGTGTTTTAAACCACCAGAAAAGTGTATAGTAAGCACCGCTGTAATAGTTTTTGAGTTAAAATGTTACTTATTATTGTGCGACTCATATCTTATAGGAAATTCAGTATTTGTTTAATAATAAATCACTTTCTGAACTCAATTCTCAACTCAAAACTCGAAGCACTCTTTAAATTGGTTTTCTTGGAACTGAAGTTCTAATGCAAATACAGGTTATTTGGATTTCGTATAACTTATCAAAATATACCCGCATTTCCTTCACTTCCTTTATGTAGAGAATGAGTAAAAAAGATAATATTTTATTGAATAAAAAAATTATTTTTCAAATATCCCGTTGAGGTATTGAAAAATCAGTCGATTTTGCAGATGACACGGCCTTCGCGTCTGAACGCAGCGCTCAAAAAGCATCCGAAGTGTTCTTCGAGTGTGTTTGTCGAGTTCGGCAAACACTGCCTTCACTGCCTTCACTGCCTTCACTGCCTTCACTGCCTTCACTGCATTCACTGCCTTCACTGCACTCACGGCTCGTATTTGCATATATGAGGAGCTATTCAGAGCTGTCGCTCAGACATACTTTCCATACCTGCGCCCAATCTGATTAATTTACAAGAATTTATCAAAATCATCGACTATTTAATGCTCGGATCGTTTCATTCTTTACCTAAATATGCCTGGTAAAGTTAACACAACAAATACATCCGTCTTCACCACTATGTTTGCAACCGAATCCGTTTAATGCTCTGCTTTAGCTCTACCTATGCTTTACTTATGCTTTCCTCGACGTCTCGCACAAACATTTCATTCAAATCTCCGGTCGTTTATGAGTTGTAAAAATATATTTTCCAATATTTTTATTTTACTTTAATTATTATAATATGAGTTTGGCCATTTATTTTATTGCTTTATTACTTATGGCTGATCAATTTTAATGATAAATACCTATCTGCTTGTAATCTATTTATTATATTTTATTTAACACCAAATGATAAATCACCTTGTTGTTATTTAAACAAAATTATATTTGTGTCTATAAATTAAACGTCAAATTTGATTGATTTCTTTAAAATATAAAACTTATTTAATGTGCCATAAATGTATTATGTATAATATATTATAGCTTATAATCTGTAATTTTTTGCCTTTTTAAATATACTAAAATAACAATTTGTCTAGGATATTTTTCTTGCAACAGACTTACCAAAAAAATTTCTTAAATTCATAAATGTTAAATAATAGCAAGATACAGAATATAGTAAACTGCAAAAAATAAAGTTAAACATTGTCAACAAGTCTGACAATAATTTTGACCAAAAATAAACATTTATATTTAGTCAATGCATTCAATTCTTTACAATATCCAAATGGCATTATATCTAAACCTAATGACACGATTGTTATATAATTTGCATAAAATCGCAAACAAACTAATGGGACTAATGGGCAATCATTAGTGAAAATTGTTGATTACATGAGATTTAAGTGTATTGAAGCTTAACTAACAATGAATTGAATGGAGAATAAAGAGACAAAACTAATAATCAAAATTGAATTATTGCTTAAACACAAAAAACATACAAAAATTAGGAAAAGTTTTTTATTCTTTCGCCCGTATCCTCGCATTTGACCGGAAACTCATTTAGGAATACATTCGTTCACTTTCGACGATAGGTTGGTACGGGTGTCGAACAGCCATACCATTGTACGGCTGCACGACTGCACAGTATATCTCACCCACGTATCCATACGTTCGACATATCCTCGCATTCACGTCGAGTAATGTGTGTTTCAAAGAAAAGGAAATGCTTTTCCTTTTCGCCTAATTTCCAATGCATTTCAGTTATATATTAGACTAGAGGTTAGGCAACCGTGAGGTCAGGGGTAGGTGACCGACCGGCGCGTAAAATAAGCCCATTTTCGTTTGGCTAATGTAATCAAAGTAGACGAGAAGCGGTGCCCACAAAGGCTACTGCGCCTCCGGACCCGTTCCGACTCTTCTGGTCTCTTGTACTCCACTCTCGACCCTATTCTGGTCGGAAAGGCCTCGCATTAAGCCTTTGGTTTGTAATCCAACAATCGCTCAAATTATGGCTAAACGTCTGGTTAATAGTTATCGCTTCGAGAGAATGCTATTTCTGATCGCTTCGAAAAGTGCTGCCATACTCAACAGCATTTAGCAAGTTTAGCCAGTTGTAGTCAGTTTAGCAAGAATCTTTTGTCTGTCATTAAGGCCCGACCGCCTGCAATGCTATCGCCGCTCGTTTCGGCTAATATTCGGCTAAAAAGCTGTTGACCTGAAAGTCGAAATTAATTGCAAAACCGAATCACTAGGACTGCAGACATTCGTTGTGTTGTTTTAGGACTTCACTACTCTTTCTAAATAGAGTTCAAATGTATGGATGAATTGCACATTAAAAGACATTTTCAAATATTATGGTTTTATAGGAAACAGTGAGCGAAGAACTGATGGCATTATACAATCGAAGCGAAGTGTATAGCGGCTATAGCCCATACCCCGGGTGGCTATTATTACTTGTGCCGTCAAGTCTAGGTTTATATAAAAAATGTGCAAAAATGCAAAATCGCTTTTTTGTCAAACAGACAAGTATTTCAATGGTTTTCTCTCTATTGAAAGCCATAGAAATTCCATCGCCTCTGACCAGCACATGAACCAACAGGTTGTTGCTTAAGACCCGTCGACAACAAACACTTGTTTTCGCAAATTTCACAAAAATTTTAACTATTTTTCGCTTTACTGTAGAATGGCTTTGAATAAGAATTTCAATAAACTATACATTTGCTAAAATCGAAAGCATAACAGAATAGTGTCTACCAAACGATGAGAACATTCTTGTGACCTATTTGTTGCTCAATAAATAAATAATCTGTGTAAACCAGCAGTAGCAAACAGCAAGTTTTTAGGCTAATAATAATTAATGATGTTTAATAATTTCTGACAGTTTAAAAATTACACTTGCTATCACACTTATTCAAAGGTAAATTAAAACAAATTTTTATTGACAACATAATTTATTCTTTTAAAAATAAATGCCTTGCATAAATAAAAAAAAATTAAGATACTCATTTAAATTGTTAGTGAATAGTTTAAAAATTCAATTTATTGTGATTATTTTGATTATTTATGTGCTTGAGAAAATTTGTAAAAAAAATTAACATTGCACTTTTGTTTGAAAGAAATAAATCTTATTTATAGGAATGGGTGAAATGAAGCAAATTGTGAGATACAGCGTATGATTCTCTTTGATATTAGGTCTTCAACTTAACCCAAACCCAAACTTAGACTTTAAAGGAAAGGCATATGTGCTCTACAACTGTACAGATGGTTTGATGCGTTGTGTTATGCAAAAAAGATGAGACTCGACTGACTCTACTTTATCATAATTTCCCCTTTGGTTGTATAGAATGCATATATTCTTATGATTGATTCGCTCGAATGGATTCTTTCATTGATTCTCAAATATTATATTTCCACATAATATACACTACTGTTGCGTACACTACATTGCATTCATTCAATTCATGAGAATCACTGCAATAATGAATTACAAAATTTTCATTCATTCGCTCGAATTCA
Organism: Metabelba pulverosa; assembly: GCA_034697605.1. Lineage (NCBI taxonomy): Eukaryota > Metazoa > Arthropoda > Arachnida > Sarcoptiformes > Damaeidae > Metabelba > Metabelba pulverosa. The sequence goes on from JAQIXC010001700.1 coordinate 3,661, forward strand.
CTACTTTATCGCTAATAAAATAAATCAATTTTTTAGATTTTTTGAACAAATGTTCAAAACGTAAAAACAAAAATGTATACTGATACACAACTTTCATAATTTTTTATTATCTTAGCAGTGATAAAAAATTGTAGAAATTCATAGCAATTTGTAATTTAATACATGTAATAATTGATTGAAGGCGACGGCACACGGCATACCTTACTTTCAATTCAAAACATTTTTCGCTTCAAGTCATTAGGAAAAGTAAAACACTTTTTAGTTTAATGCTATAAAAGCTGTTATAATAAATGGCTCAACAAATTGGTTTTAAGAGTTAGAAGAAGTGGTAAATTCTTGAATTAGATAACGATTAGCTTAAGTACTTAACTTTTGAAAGTCACGACTATTTGAAGAGCTATTAATCACGTCTTAAGGCTTAGGACTAAGGAATGAAATGCAACCAAAAATTTTAAATTTTCTAATAATCAGTTTTACTGTAACTAAAATATTTATTTTCCGATTTAAAAAATTAACTTGGTAAAGTGAAACGCAAACACGATGATAAATAGCTATTTACAAATAATTATTTAAATAAGTGAATAGAATATTAAATTTTCTCTTTAAAAATTTAACAACTCAATAAATATTGTTAATAATTATGTTATGTTAGTGTCTGTTAACTTTTAACAAAGATTTTATCAAAGCTAAATTTATAATTCAAATTTTTAAATGAATTATTCATTAATAATTATTAATTAATATTTAATTGTTATTTGTGATCATTGATTAACAATAAATAATTTACCAGTAGTTTGACTAATTTAATATTAATCAAACTTTGATAAACTAATTGGCGGACACTGCGAATGCAAGTGCATTGTCAACGACAACAACAAATGCAAAGTCAGTCAAAGTGGACAACAACTCGATGGACACTCTCTACTGTACAGTAGACTCAGTCGTGTAGTGTAGAGTACATGAGCTAAGAAACACTTTATGTGGAAACGGATCGAAAGTATGGCTTCACTCGCGTCGAGACATCGATGTCCTTGTATTGGATTTATGGTTGTATTGATTTGGTGTGATTTGGGTGAACTACACCTGTATATGAAAAGACAGGTTGCGATCGACAAAAGGCCGGTTCGACAAAAGGCAGGAAAATCCTGAGAAAATGTCAAAAAAGCGTTTTCCTGACAACCAATCCTCCATTTACTGGCTCTCAATGGAAGCGCACTTTGAAGAGAAATTGCGAGACTTTCAGGTCTTTTCTCTTTTCGCTCTCCTTTTCAGTTCCAACTTATTTAGTGAAGTGCTTCCAAATTGGGCTTTCAGTGCATTTCTATCCTTCGCTTCAAACAATGCCAGAACTGATTACTACGACTTTGATTAATACGAGTCATTGGCGTACGAATGCACTCAAATGAGATCAATGTCTCCGCTTTCGATACGCTCTCTATTCGCGCGAAAGTCTCGAATTTGAATGAATCGAAAATTCATTAGTGAAGAGAGTTTTTGCTCATTTCGCACAAAAAACAGCAAACTATTAGCAGCGAGTGAGAGGTTGGAATGTGCGGGTAGTTCACACTGGGCTGGTGTTCCGTTCGCTCCAAACGACATAACAGGCGTGACTCGAGCACTGATTTATTGGAAGGGATGTACTGAGGAATGAGTGCTCTATCGGTGCAAAGGAGCGAAGGAGCGATGGAGTGAACGCTCGCACGAGTTGGAAGAAAACGTTTTATAACATAATTCATATAAAGGGCTTCAATACGACATCACAATAATTCTCTATTGCTTTTCGCTCGCATTTACTCGACGTTTGCTTTTATCCAACATTTTCGCATCGAATGCGTTCCACAGCTGCAGGTCGTGTACTGGCACTTCATCTGATGCCAAATCCCCTGATAAGCCGTTATATGATATCCACATAACGACAAATTTCATTTCAAAACTAATGTTTTGCATATAATCCGGCGATTAATGGCCGACACCTTCAGAATGTCACCGAAGGTTTCGAAACATTTTTAGGCAGATATTAATAAACTAAACGCCATTTCCTGCAAAATGCTTCATGCCAATCGCTTCGCTCACTACCGATGTCTGACTTTTCTTAAAAGTCAACACCAAATGCGACAAAGAATTGTGAATTTGAATAAATTTCGAAAAGATAGCGCATCAATGAATTTGGTTGAAAAAAGTTCTCTTCTAATACACAATAGCGTTAAAAATTCTCAGATAATAGTAGAATAGTGTAAAGGTATCGATCAGAGGATAGGCTGTGAGTTGGGAATGCATCGCTCAGGTAGTGGTTGATTGATTAGGACTGTTGAGTGTTTCTTCGAGCATCTAATTTACATTACAGACCCACTACAAGTCAATAGCCATTAATATGAAAGCCCAACACATCCAACACATCCAACACTGCTATTGTCGGCGACTCTCTTAGTCTCGAAACTTAGCCATCTCTTTGAAAATCAGTCTACCGATTGACCAACAAGATGCTTTTTGATGCTCCCAATTCTAGCAATGGCCCAATGCACCCTGTCCTACTCCTTACCTTAATTCATCATGTTCACATTATCGCCATTCTTATAGCCATTGCATACACTGCCTGTACACTAGTCTCACATCTCATCTAATATTAGTGTAAATGCATGTAAACCCACATCACTTAGACTGGGAGACTGGGCGACACTGTAGGCCTGGAGTGTAGGCCTGGCAGTGTAGGCTTGTGCAGAAGACAAGCGCTTGTTCGACAGCTGCGACGACACCAAAAGTACATTCACTGATTTGCCTAAAAAATCTACACAACTATAACGAGAGAGCACTTCAACTCTTTTATGACATTTGAAAATCTTGTGTTCGCTTACATACGAACTGTATATACCGTATGTATACAGTTTATACACATCTACTCGCGATTGCAGTCGCGTTCACACACTCAATGACTCAATGAGTGAATGATTTTTTATATCCACTCTTATTATGATTTGGCTCTCTCTATGATTTAGTTTATAACATGAATTCCAACACAATCGCCAACACAGCTGTCTCTCTGTCTCTCTCTGCCTCTCTCTGTCTCCCACTTTGAGAAGTCGTCAACAGTGACAGAGAAGAGCTCTTATGAATACCAAGAATACTCGGATCGCATTCTTACGCATTCTTATTCATTCTTATGCATTCATATGCATTTATATGCAATATTTTATATATGAGCATGCTTATTAAACGAGCGAACCAGCTGTTTAAATGCACTCAAACTCTGTCATACCGGCACTCCATTACGCGCTACCTATCACTCCATCACACTTTACTGTAGTTTTAATTTAACTAATAATTAATTTGAATTTAATTGAGCATGACAAGTTTATAATTGCAAAATCAAATTGATATTTGCGCTTTAATCATTTAATATCAATTTGTAATTCATACAAAATTTTGAAACTTTGCCACAACATTAAACTAGGTTAAGTAGGCAAGACTAAATGATACGGGTTATCTAAAATAACGGTACTATTAAATATTTGGATAGTCTGAGTGTGAGTAGCATGCTAAAAACCAATAGTCTACACCTGTGTTTATACAGAATTCTATTATAAATCCAATCGATTCTTAATATTGTCGTCAACTTATGTGCCATTATTTCGAGCGATCGAAGCACTAAATTGAATGAATGGTTTGAATTGGATTTTCATAGAATTGGATCAAATTTCTCGTTTTCGCACATTTTTCCACAATCCGAGTAACCCATAAAAATTGTATTAAACGATAGAGTGTTCGCGCATTCATTGAATCACATTTACGTCAGTTTATATACTGTACTCTCGGTCTGACTGTACTTTGTGTCAACAAAAAAGCAACTGTACAGTAGTATTGAATTACTGGGGAGAGTATGTCAAACAACGGCTCAACTATTAAAACATCGTTTTTTGGCCACTTTTTTCATATTAGAGAATAAGAATAGGAATAGAAATACGAATCTAAGAAATGTCGAAATGCAGGCCTAAGTGTGGAAGGAATGGCGAAATTGCTTTTCACGCGAATCGGTTCCCAATCGCTCACACATTGGCTGCAAATAGTTGTCGCGATTATCTGTTCGATCGCTGATCCCATTCCGCACTGCGTTTCCTCGGCGTCCAAACCGGCGAACAATGCGTTTGACAACACATCTCATAAATAACATAATTAAGTCCATAGTCTCTAAGAGTGGAACTAATTTGATGGCAACTCAAAGCCATTGAAAGCATTTTTATGCGTCAGAAAAGTCTCGTTCAATGAAAGTGCTAACAAAGTGCGAGTCCGAGCCATCCGAACCATCTATTCGTGTTGATAGGGCACTAGAATGCTCTGTCAAGCAGATGCTATGCGCGGCTCCATTACTCTAGTGCTCGTCCGAGCCATCAGAGCCATCGAAACTCACATTCTTTTTATGCGAAAATATTTTTTCATTCATTCAGGTATTGAATAAAAGGATGAGTTGACGCATGAAATTAATGAATTGTCGGAATTACACAACACCCGGACCGCCGACTCTACCGACTCTGCCGACTCTGCCACGGCATGCCTGACAAAGTGCCAGCTCTGGTCCGACTTCATTGTGAGCGGAGATCGGCATTGCACTGCACCGGCAGTACATCGCTTGTGCGCTCTCTTAGTTCAATGTTTGATCAGAGCTTCGACTTTCTTATTGTCGTATTTCGCGACTATTATTCATTCGGTGTTTCGTATGAGAAGCGCATCAATTGGGGAACGACATCGAAAAGAGCTATTATATGCAGTTATAGCCAGTTATGCAGTTAGTAGTGATGCCAGTGTTTGCCTGACATTTACAAATGAGCGCCAATTCCCGTAAAGACGTTCATCTACTTTGCACTGTACAGTACAAACTACATACTACATGACCAAACCGGCGTGTTTTCAAAGGATTATCTCTATTCACACCAAACGCTCATTTGCTTTATTCCCACCCAAACACCCGACACCCGAACACCCAAACCCTACCCTTATAAGTGATGTAAGTGCGCGACACAGCTCTCGCATCTTAAACCGATTTTCCATACAATATAACTGTAATACAGCGTCAATACAATGCATAAAACTTTTACTTCTAATTCATATTAATTGCTTAAATATGATAATAGAATATTAACAGCAATTTTCGCATTTCTTACATGTTAATTTTAGTATAAATCTTATTTCAATCTTATATGACAACTGATGCGACCGATTAGGTGCTTGTATTTTAAGCCAATAAAACATTTACACAATTAAATGTGTTAAGATTACTTATTAATATTAACATTTTTACAATTTATTTCAACTTGAGTAACTGGCTTAATTTTGGAAATAAATCATGATCAGAAACTTTTTATTTCGCTCGAATTAGAGCTGAGCAGGTCCAGGTCCTAGAGGTCTTTACCAAAGACCTGAGTTCGGACCTCTTGCTTAAGACCTGGACCTGGACCTGAGTCTGGATCTCTGGTCTAAGACCTGGACCTCTTGCGCAACATTTTATATGTGATATTTTAAATAATACTATTAAGTGTCAATTTTCACATCATTATTCTATTGATTTTGATATTCAATTCTTTTTGTAATAAAAAATGATTCATTTTCAGTTTAATTATGTGCATTTCTAATGTTTTCATTTTTGTAACATTGATATTCTATTACAAAATATCAACTTTTCAGTAATTAATGGTATGAATTGAGGTCCCAAAAGACCTGAGGTCCTAAGTCTTTAAGACCTGAGTCTGGACCTGGACCTGAACCTGGACCTGATCCAGGTCCTAAGACCTGAGGTCTTTTTGCTCACCACTAGCTCGAATACAATTAGTACGTTTGATAGTACATATTCATACGTGTGCACAATTGGCACCCGGTGCCACTTTAAATCTAGTACGTTACATACAATTTTTAGATATGACATTTCATTCGCAAACATGATTACAAATAAAGATGAGTTGAGTAAAAAGTATTATTTAAAATTATTGCGAAAAAGTTTGAAAAAAATATGTTCAATAGTTTCGAAGCAATTTTAGCATTATCACCTCTATTAGTAATAGCACATTATTATAAGTTCAATTGAATTGAAAAGTTCTATTGAAAAAAGTATTCAAATGTAAAAAATAAACAAACGATATGTGCGAATAATTTTTATAGCTGACCAGAAATCATGTTCAATTTTACACAAGTAATTGAGTCGTGTGGCAGAAGACAAACATAAAAAAGTTTTGCTATTATAGCGTTATTATATATGATTCGTTTTACGTATCGTTGTATTTGAATTAACCCTAGCAAAAAGCAATAGATCAGATGAAAATTACCTCCATTGTTAAGAAATTAAATATAATAATGATATAATAGCAAAACTTTTTTATGTTTGTCTTCTGCCGCACGCCTCAATTGTTCTAATATTTTTGCGGTGCACAGGTATGTACATATTTATCAAGTTAAAACTGAGTAAATTCTTAATTTAAACTTATTGTGATATCAAATGTTTTTTTTTCAAAAATTTTCAACTTGCATCAAAAGTATATTAATAATTTTATCGACATAAATTTTACGTTTAGTAATATTTTATAAATAAAAATGCGCAACAAGTTTATACTTAAATATTTTAAGTTAGCTACAAACAAGCGTAAAAGTGTAAAAAATTTTACAATAAGTTGAATATTTTTGAACTAATATTTGCCACATATCATACAATGTACAGAACATTTATATAGAAATATTAATAAAGGAATTTAGGAATATATACGTACATATTGGAATGTAACATTTATATAGAAATTTTATTTGCATTATAAAAATAACATGATTATAAGCTATGATAATTTAGTGCTTTATAAAATATTAAAGTTGTATGCCAATTTAGCTATATAAGTTAGTATTTTTCTGTAAAACAAAATCAAGCGTCAAATTAGTAGTTAATTTGTTTATTGCATGATCATGATAAATTATTTTAATAAAAAGTTTACTGATATACAAAAAATTATTGTCAAAATTCTTATAATAAATAATTCTAGTATAATTAATACAAGAAAAAATTAATAGAGCTTGATAGCTTATTAATTTAAATAACAGATTTTTTGCATAACCTAATGCTCTAAGTCTTAGAGCATTAGGTCTTAGAGTCTAAGACCTTTGTACTTTAGGTAGAATTAGTTTAATATGTCAATTTATGGAGATTCTAAAATTACTCTTGAATGTTGTTACTGTAAAAGAAATTCTTGTAAAAAATTATACTAAAAAGCAATAAAAATTAATATTTCTTTTGTTGTAATAAAGAATGATTAAATTAATATGTTTAATTTAGTGGAATATTAGCATGTGTAGAGGGAATGTGGAGCCAATAGCGGGCGAGTGGGGCCGAGTAGGGCCTAGGAGTGTGATGTGATGGAGTCGGGACCACAATGTGATTGGGGGTCAACTCAACTATTTTGTGGTTTTCGATGCGATACAGAAGCGGTAATTCAGTCGAATTTATGTCGAGTCGCCTGACATTGAGTCGCATATTGTATAGGAATTGCTATTCAGATGTCAGTTGTATTGGAATTATTGGCTATAATATGATGGATAAGATCGGAAAATATGGAGAATATTAGATAAGAATCGTCTTTGAAATGCGATAATAATAAAAATTTTTGCGAAATAACCGATTCATGAATACCTATAAAAGTCTCGGCGGAAGAAAATATGCGATAAACAAAACGGCGAACAAAACGAGACTTAAATGTCTGATTCGAAGTGATTTGAAGCGATTGCCAGTTTTACGAGCGCCAGAGCACCCGAGCGCCAGAGCACCCAAGCGCCAGAGCACCGGTATGTCAAAAATTAAACTTATGATCAGTAATTTTGAGCCCCTTTTCTCTACTCAAACAATAATATTGTTTGAATCAAACGTCCGATCATTTAGCGCAACGCAAGGCAACAGGTAGTGGAGGTACGGCAGGAACCCAGTGCTACCAGAGCTACGAGAGCGAGAGGTACCGGCACTGGTATATAAAACGGTGAGTGCGCTAATGCACTAATTTTATGTTATATTCGTTGTGTTATCGCTTTTTTACTCACCGACCATGAAAACAGTTGACAGTATATCCATACCTATCCTACCTATGCGACTGTCCCACTGTCCAACCCAATCCACGCTCTCCTGCTCTCTCTCTCTCTCTCTCTCTCTCTCTCTCTCTCTCTCTCTCTCTCTCTCTCTCCCCTACTTGTTGAGCACCTATATTATCTATATCGATGTACGTTCTGCTCCGGTATGGGAACGGGATCACTGGTCCGCGAGCCATAATATTATTGCCGTAACGTTGGGTAAAGGTATGCAATACTAATAAGAGGAGAGATGGTAGAGCGTAGAGCACATGTAGAGAGTGAGAGCGCGAGAGAGACATAGACTACGCATAGCGATAGAGCCGTAGAGTGAGAGACAGAGTTATGGCTTCGAATAGAATTCATTTTTTATGTCTCTCAGCTCTACAGCTCCACAGCTGCGCTGATTCGGAGCCAACGTATGGAGCGTTCGGTCCATCTGTTGGTTTAGTATATTTCACTCAACTCTACTCCAGTCAACGCGAGGCCCGAAAGGGGTTTTTTGCCACAAAACTACTGCCACTGAAGTTGCAGTTCGAACCAGTGGCGCATAACTGTGCACAGCTACTCTAGCCACCAGAGCTCAGCTTCTCTAGTCACCAGAGCACAGCTACCTGAGCTACTTTCGATTGTATTGAGATTGAGGCAACTTTTCCCGATTCACACTTTGCTTTCAATTTGTGTCATCTTTTTTCCGAATAGATATACTCGGCTTTGCTCTCCGCTATTCACTGCAGCCGAGCGCCGGTACGTCTCGTAGCTCTGGTAGGTCTGTATTAAAAGGGAATTTCACGGAAAATCCTCTTGAATTAGAAGTTTAATTCCATTCGTAAACCGATAGAACTTTTCGAAATTGTATTGAAATTCCGATTTGAATGTAATCACAGAAAAAGGGTTTCATTACAGCATTTCTAATCTGAAAAATCTTTGAGGTATTACTCAATACTAAATGCGGTTTAAAAAAGACTTGAAATACACTCTTCTATTCTCTACATCTTTTCATCAATTTATACGTAAATTCAGAAAAAAAATCTTAAAATTTTGAGCAGATTTTCATAATGACAAACCTTTAGCCTATTTTCATAGACTTGATAACTTTTGGTTATTTTTTACACAAAACATATTTTCAGAAATATACAGTGTAGTTTGTAGTTTTGATTTTAATGGCACATAAAAGCAATTTATAAAACGCTATCATTTGATCGGAAAGAGAATTTGCGAATTATATTGTTTGGCGTTTTGTTTGCGGGTACAGCACATCTGCCTCATTACGAGTAATGAATTCCCATCGGAATATTGCAATCATGTGGAAATTTGTCTAGTAGTTCACTCTCCAATTAACCATGATTCATCCCCATATACACAACTATAATACATCACACAATCCATATTTTGCCGCTTTATTGTCGGACATAAACTATCGTTTTTATGAATAGAGATTTGTATGTATGTCGACATTCATTTGTTAGTTTTGTGCTCTTACTTTGCATTGTATAAAGTTTTACTGTCAGTGATATAATTTAAATGCCATGAGCATATACGCTATAAGCAGTATAAATGTTTTAATTGTGTTTGAAATACAAATTTTAAAATTTCTCAATGTATTGTATAGTATAGATGTTTAATCTAGATTCTTTAACTTCTGACTACACTCTGCTGTATAAAAATAATCTAGTTTATTAAATTGAAAGCCTAATGAATTAGATAATCGCGCGAATTAAGTGTAATTTGGGCCTAAAAAGAGCGCATCTATTAAGTCATATA
>JAQIXC010001701.1:0-13493 GCA_034697605.1 Metabelba pulverosa
ACAGACAGCCAATTAAATTACAAGACGTCATAAAAATAAATAATAGAAAATAATACAAATAATAATAAATTATATATAACACGAAATACTTACACAAAGTTTTATTTTTTATTTTTCAGAAGAGCATTTTTGAGTTGCATTTTTTTAATTATCAGGGTTGTTTATTCAATTTTTTGGGTGATTTTTTGATTTTGTTTTTTATATATTTTGGAATTGCATTTGATTTTTGTGATTTCAAATGATAAGTTCAATCAAATTCATTGATTATTCAGTCAATTGGCCATAAAATTCAGTGCGAATTCAGTCAATCGGTTTTTATTTTTATTTATTTCGGTTTTTTATATTTTCGTTAGAAAATTAAGATATTTTTTTCGGAATTTAACGGTTATTTTCAGAGCGCAGTCGTAATTTTCACAGTATTTTCAGGAGTTATAACAAAATCAATAAATTTTTGGCAATTTTTTCGGTAAATAAGAGCAGAGTTTTAGAGATAGAGAGAGCGAAGAAAAAAGAGAGAAAAACGACAAATAAATAAAAGTTAATCAAAAAATTATTTTTTTATATAATATTTGTTTGAAAAAAATTATTTTTTCAATCAATATATTAGATATTAAAAAATTTATATGAAATATATTATTAACACAGAATTTAATTAATGCAAAGACACAATTAGACACAACATTGAGTATATGCGGGAAATCAGTGTTTTTTAATTACAATCTCTACTGCATTCCCAAAACGAGCGAAAAGAATGGATAGAAAACAGACAAAAACAGTGAAAACCCCGTAATTGTATTTCGGCGTCAAATACACGTGTAATCGACAGATGTATTACGCAATTTGAGGCCGAAATACAGTCTTCGGGTTTGAGTTTGCAGTCTCGAGATCTCGAAGCGAGCATTCATTGCATGCAATCGCAGGCATTCGACGCATCCGATCGACAGCCAAGAAAAGCGACTAAATTCGTGCATAAAAAGGCGAAACGGTTTGACACATATGACACCACTTTGGCCTACATATCGACCTAATGTTATGATAATAGCCTAACACTGTCACCATTTAATAGCCTAACACTAGAGCTAACGGAACGGGACGACAAACTACGATATATACACTTTAAATATTTATATTCAATATGTATTAGACAAAAACGCGAGTGAATTATACAGCCATTTCTTATATTTTATTACTTTATAAATTATATGAATACAACAAATCCATATATTCTCTGACTGTGTGTTCGCTAAACGTGATAAAAAATATGCATAATAAAAATATATGAAATGGCTAAATTTTGTTCACTCATGTAAATAAAAAAAATGTCTATAAAAAAATATTTTATAATATATTGTTTGAAAAATAGAAACAAAAAACTAAATAATATTTCTATGTTTAAAAATTTTAAACAGAAAAATTATTATCAAGAAACATTTTTACAACAACACTAGTTATGGGATTTATTGTTCAGTTCTATCAAATGGGTTCTCAACGACAACACCACTAAATGTCAGAACAATTACTAAATTAGTAGCAAAAATGTTGTGTAAAAATGTGGAAATAAATAGTTAAAAGATTTTTGTTCGGATGAAAGTGTGGTTCGGCGACATACCTGTCCCTGCTCGCCCTCGACGCCGGTCACGTCGCGCCACTCCTCGATCGTTTGAGCCAGGTCAATTTGGTTGAGTGGTATCTTCACTTCACCGATTTGGTCGTGTTTGGAGAATCTGTGCGTTTGGCGATTGCGGCCCAAATCAGAGTTAATTGCAGTTCACAAACAGTTTGAGAAGCAGTTTGTAATTCAATCGCAAGTAATAATGGCATAATAAGGGCAAAATTGAACTGTGTATTACCGATCGAAGTCATAAATAGCAAAAACCAATGTCTTGGTAGTAATCTCTGCGTAGGGAACCTGTAATTTAGTTTTTCATTAGTAATTTAAGACTTTTTCCGCAATCATTCTCCTTTTTGCTATTGTTTTAGTTAAGTAACAAGTTGCAATTACCTTAAAATTGAAAGTTTCGTTGAAAACAGGATTCAGTGTTTTTCTGTGCACTTTTGTTTCGAACTTCTTCTTCTTATCCGGCAGTAGATAAACCTATCCATACGTTTCGAGTGGATAGTAATAAGGGATTAGAGTTTATGTCCGCTTTCGTCAGCGTCTCTGACAATGCATTCGCTTTCGTATGTGAATCCACAGAATCTATACAAACCTTAACATAAGGATCACTAGTGCCCGACATGTCGAGGCCGGGAAGTTCTTCGGCCTGATTCACCGTCACTGCTAACTGCGCACAAGACATGCAAACAATTTTATTAATTCATTCAACAATTAAAAACACAATTGTTTTGAAAGTTGCAAATTATAATCAATTAATATAATTGTTTAGATATGAGAATAGAAATTATTGACATTTTCTATTCAACTCATTGTCTTTTATTGTAATTATGTTTATAAATGACGGCCTATATGACAAAAATAGTACAGTATATAACTGACACAAGCATATGGTGGCATGGGACCACATTTTGGCCAACTTGAGTACAATGTAATTAAATATAAAGAATATCATTTTAATTATAAATGAATTAAATCTATTCTATTATTTTGTCTGATTTAAAAGTAACAGGCTATCAGTTTCAATTTTTGTTTTAGCAATAAAATATTCATTAGTGATTAGTAATTACTGATTATTATTTTAGTTGAATTAAATTGACTGTATATTGTTGGTTTTTCATTTGTTGTTTAATTTTTAATATCTTTAGGAAAAATGGTACAGTATAAAGTATTTAAATCAGTTAGGCCCTATTCCCTCCCACCCTACCCCCCACCCCGCTGAGCGTGTACAAATAATGAAACTGTGAGATTTCTTTAACAGCAAATAAAAATTTCGTTTTGATATTGACAACTGATGTAGCAAGTCGTTTTCTCACAACGGGTGTGAAGCCGTTCAATAACGAGTCAATTGACGAGTGACAAGTAACAAGTCACAATGGTTAGACTGCTACAGCTGGCATGTCAAAGATTGCAGCCAAAGCCTATTCAACGCAGTATTCAATCGCTATTTTATACTAATTTCTGTAAAAATGCGAATAATGTTTAAATTTTACGCATTTGTGCGTAAATACAATATTACGTAAATAAAGAAATGTTTTATAAAGACTTAACGAAACTATTTATGAAAATACTAGTATATCGGGAAAATTGATCAAAATTATATTTAATTTTTTAAATATGATTAGCTCTACAATTTTTGCTTTTATGTAAGTTTGGAATTACTAAATAGTAGAGACCACAAACATGTTAATTTATTATTAATACTACACTTAATTAGATTTTGACAAAATCGGCGAAATATTTACTTTATATTCTGTTGGATTTGGTCAGAGCTGAACAGATCCGGATCCTAGAGGTATATCAAAGACCTGGTTTGGGCCTCTGGGGTTTTAAGAACCCGGACCTCAACCTTGCACAATATTGTTTATGATTTGTTTAGACAAATAAAAAGCGTTGGATTGTATTTCATTAATATAATGTATTAAATAATGTTAGCAATGAAAATGTAACTCAATTTACGTCATTTTATGTCTTTTGATGTATAAAATCCGCAGAAAATAATAAAATTTTATTACTATTTAATTAATGTTAAGTTTCCACAGTTCCAAATGAGGGCCGAGGTCTCAAAGACCCGGACCTGGGCCTCTAAACACCCCATCTTCTAAGGTCCTAAAAATCCTGACTCTTTTTTCTCAGCTCTATATTTAGTTATAAAATTACCACTTCTTTACAATAATAGCAAACTCTTATTTATTCGAAGTATATTCAAGCTTTGAATTAATTACCACTGTACTAAGTTAGCTAATTAGATTTTTTTAAGTAAGTAATAAATTTAATTAAATACTTTCTTAAATAATTATAATAAATTACAGCATTTTCATTATATCTTGTATCATTCTTGGATATTGCTATTAAATACTATTTTAAACTTATTAATAAAATAACAATTAATTCTAATTTATATTTTAATTTGTTAATTATATTATATAATAAATATTAACATATAATTTGATTGGAATTTAGTTTTTAAAATAATTTAAATAAAATTATTGCTAATCATCTTCAGCATATGTTTCACTAAAAAATAATATTTTCATCAATATTGCTTTAAAATAATAGTTATACTGTTAATTTATTGTTTAACTTATTTCATACTAATTTGTTCATTAGCAAGTTATTTTTAAACTAATTTTTCAATTTGATTATCTGTTTTATATTCTGGAAATACAAAATGGGTTTATATTGACTTATGAATTAGTGCTGTCTCTACTAATTAGTTCCGATTATAGCAGAGTATGTTTGAAATTAAATCACCATGGCCCTATACAAAAGGACCCATTAAACATCTACTGTACTATCTTGTTAGGTTTTATGCATTTTGTTCGTCAATTTCATGTGATATTGATATGTGTGAGCGAATGGTGTGAATGGAGTGAATGTGTACTTACGTTCGCCTGATTGAAGTCGTAGTCGATTTTGAACTGAAGTCTTCCTAATTTCACCTCTTCTTTAGTCGACTCCTTGTCGTTCTCATTCTCCTCCATATTGTTCGCCAACTCTTCCATATCCGGCTGAACCTGATTTACACACAAATACAATCATATTTTAATCACATTTACACTCAAATACAAATTAAACAATAATATAATAACATATTTTGATCATTACATTCTACGCTATTATCAAGATACTATTTAACATATGATCAAGCATAAATGAGAACTCAAACTAAATAAGCAAGATCGGAAATGGGTAATCTGCGGAACAGATGGCATCCATCTGGACACGCATAGCTCGAATGAAAGGACGCACCTTCTCCTTGTAGGCCTGGCCGAGGAGCTGCACGGACTTGAGGTCGACCTTGCCGCCCATGAAGCCCTTGCCATCCTTGCCGCGGATCTTACGCCACCAGCGCTGGAGACAGCAGTAGAAGACGACGAAGAAGACACCGACGATGACGAGGAATATGAAGAATACGCCCCAAAAGGGAATATGTGTTTTGTCGGACACGGTTTCGAGGATCTTCTCACCCGACTTCTCCATTCGCACGATTATGCCTTCCGTGACCGCCGGCGCGGCCGTAGTCGTGGTCGACATCGTCGACGAGATCGTAGCCGCGATCGTCGAACTAATGCTGTTAACCGTATTGACGGCATCGCTGTCGGGCGCCGCCGGTTCGGCCGGTCCTTCGGCCGCACTATTCCGGCTCAACAGTCGTTTGATTAGAAGACTGTTCGAGAAGTGCGGTTGTGTTAGATATGGCGGCATTTGAACGGTTCTACCGAAAGTCGGCCACTAATGGGCTGCCATTCGATGCGTACGGATAGCCATTTAATGCCTGAGTGGCAAACGGATCTCACGCGCACAGTACGCATGCATTGGCCCGTTGCTAAGGTCGATCAATACTGGCACTGGCGACGTAAATCGAACCGTGCGCCAACCAACGCACCACCCAACCACCCAACCACCCAACCACCCAACGCACCCAACACACCAACTGCGCTCTCTCTCCTCACTCTCCGCACACTCCGACTCTCATCTGTTCGTTCAATATTCAATCACTCGCTAGAGTCTACACACTCTCCACACTCTACAGTCTATTCTACACTGTACAATATATCCTATTAGACAAAAATGATCTAATTAAAGATTGTAATATATTATCGGTTTAAAATCAATAGCAAAAGTGTTAAAATCGTTTCTAGCTCTAGGTTCGGAAAATAACTAGCAGCTTTTTAATAAAGTATATTTATTTTTATTAGTACTTTCTCTAAGTATAGAAACTTGTTTTCAGCGTTTGGTTTGGGAATACTGTCTGAATAGCAACAAACGCATCAAAGTCTCGAATATCTGATAAAATATGTTGATTTGATTTTGACATAACTGTTACTAACATTATGTTTAACATTTCGAAAGCAAAATAAATATACAACGAAATCATAAAAATATAGTTCTTTTAATTATACTGTATACTCTATTTTAAGTACATGTCAAAATAAATTTCTTTTTGCAATATATTCACAATATTTAACAGTTTTTACATAATTAATTATGTTAAAAGACATTTGAATACAGTTATGCTAATTTTAAAGCATTCATTGTATTCATTATTTAGTTTTTGCAATAAAAAAATATAATGAACAAATAAAGACACATATATTAATTTAGATAGAATATTGTATAAAAAATAAAATAAGTTTGTTGACCCAATTAATCAATTGCTATTTGTTTTGCTTATTATGAATATAAAAAATTATTATCCAATGCAACGCCGACGGGCTTTCGATTTTGAATTATTGCATTAATTTCTTCCTGAAAATAGTCGCTGATTAGCAAATTTGCAAAATATTTATTTTGTTTCAACTGCTTTTAAATTTAATTTTAACTTTATCAAGCACAATCTGGTTGACCCAAAGAGTTTAAAATTTTAGAAATGCATTAATTAAGCTATAATTGCTAACAATTAATGTCAAAATGCCGCAAATATCAACCAGATAAATTGTTTGTTGATTTTATTTTAATTAACTTAAACTAAATTATATGCAAATAAACAGTTTAACTGTTTACATTTTATGCTTGAACATTTAGTTTGCTAATATTGTCTAACCAAACATTAACTTAAATATACAGTCAGTCTGTATCTAAATTGATAGGTTTAGACATAAAATTTGTTAAAATTTAAGCATAAAAATTATACAGAATATGAATTAGAAACTAACAAAATCCAGAACGATTTTATTGCCTAATTAAATTATGCTTTATACATAATTTAGTCTTTAAAAAAATTTTATTCACTTTTATTTTGTTTTGTTAAAAAATTCTTTGTATAATCTTTTATAATCTAATTAAACAAATGTTATAATTGATGTAAATTTTAATGTTTTATATCACATAATCTTTTTAGTTATTGTAGAGTTAATTAAGTTATACAGTGTAATTAACAAGAAATTTAATTTTCATTTTGTTTAACATACAGTATAATTTTAAATTATTAAATAATTAACTCATTAAATCATTTATACATTCAATTCCTATTTCGACGCAAACGTGTCGATCAGATTTGTTATCTGATAAGTAAAAAGCAAATTCTCTCCAATTTAATTGATTTCTAATTAATCACTTATTTTGTTTTCGTTTTTGTTCAGCTTAAATTTTGGCTTTAAATTTTAAAAGCGTATAATTAAGATAAATTATTTTATCTGCTTGCTAAATTCAATTATTCACTTAAGCTATAATATAAGTGCTTTGTTTAAAGCTATTATTATTTGGCATTATTCTAAATTTAATAATAGTTTTGTTTAGAATAAATTTAAACTTAGCACATATTATTTTTTCAACAAACAAAAACAAGCTACTTTACCACCCTCGAAGCAAGTCTATTCTAGCCAATGCTCCAAAATATACACATGCATATTCTTTTCCTCAATCGATAAGTAATTTCTTTTAATTGTTTTTTATTTCCGTAATTAATTTCAAATTTAATCTAGATAAAGATTATTTTGAGTTCAAATCAAAAGAAAAAAGTTGTTTTACTGCCCAATGAAAGTGAAAGTTTGGCTAATTTATGCGTTGATACACTGTAGAATTTTTGAAGAAATATTTTCAAATATACGAGTTTTGCGATAAAATTCAATTTCATTTCGATTCGTATGAAATAAAAGTTAATTCGGTTTTAGTCTCTCGAAAGTCAACGACAAAAATGTTTAAAGTAATGAATTGAACATTAATTTCAATTTAATTCTCAAATATATTAATATTTTTTTCAAAATTTATATTTCAGTTAC
Organism: Metabelba pulverosa; assembly: GCA_034697605.1. Taxonomy (NCBI): domain Eukaryota; kingdom Metazoa; phylum Arthropoda; class Arachnida; order Sarcoptiformes; family Damaeidae; genus Metabelba; species Metabelba pulverosa. The sequence goes on from JAQIXC010001701.1 coordinate 7,840, forward strand.
TACTCATATCGGTATACATATCGGTAATCATTCTGACGGCCAACCAAGCGGTCGGTGCGCCGGCCAGTGGTCCGGCCAGCCGTTCGAAGTACTCGGCCGAACAAGCTTTGGACAAATTTCTTCAGTCGCTTATATCGAAAGACCAGACTTCGGGCCAAAGAGGACAGGAGTCGCCGATATCGTACGACTCGAAGCCGATTGAGAGGCCGCAGTCGCAACCGGACTCCAATTCATACACTTCCTACTTCGACCAGGGCGCCGCTGTCGCACAGGCACCCCCCGCGCGACCAGCTCCCTCCAGGCCAACTCCAGAACTGGGGCTCATCGACGCACCAGTCGCCTGGCCTTATCCGCCGGCGCCGTCGAGTCACGGCAACTCCGAGTTCCCACTCTTAGACCGATTCTTGTCGAGTAATCGCAACCAACCGAACGCTCAAAGCTATTCGGGTCCACAGATCCAGTACTCGCCGCCAGTGTACACACCATCGCACACAGCATCGCACACACCATCGCACTCACCGTCGCACTCACCGTCGCATTCACTAGTGCAGACACCGGTGCAGCCAGCACCCGTGCACATTCCTCAAGCACCACCGACGTCGGTGCCGTATCAGATTCCGCCGCCACTGTCACCGCAGGACAACTACTTCGTGACCCATGACCTGCACAGTCAGAACCAGCCGAAGCGCTTCAGTCTCGACACGATTCGGTACAACGATAGGGATCAGCCGAACAGCGATAAACTGAACGTCAGTTTCATTATGCCTCCCAATGTCCGGCCACTAAATCTCAACTTCGATTCCGGGGATATTGTCGTCGATTTCGGCCAAAATAACGGCAAATCCGGTATTTAAACTAAAATCCATTTCTTTAATGTTTAGAAATCTAACTTGATATTTTTAAGAGCAAATTGTTGATATTATAAATTAATACATGTTAATTTAGAACGAATCTCGAGCGAGAACTACAATTCGCGAATCCCGGAGTTGGATCAGATATACCGGAGCCAACCGGACAAAGAGGTGAAGCGAGAGAAGGACGAGGACTACATCATTGTGCGCCACGACGTCAACAAATATGCCTACGATCTGCCCGCAGGCGGCAGTTCCGGTGCCGACGGCGCCGCCGCCGCCAACACAGGCGCTCAACCGCTTCAAGCGGAAAGGTATTCCGTGCCCGCAAACAAGGACAGGCATTTTGTTCTGGGCAGAGTGTAGGATTATAATTGATTTATGAAAGGGTAATTGTGTCATGCTATCAATATTTTTATTTCTTATTTTTACATAAATTAATAATTAATATCAAAATATTTTAGAGAAAAAAAACGATTTTCACATAAATTATTTACGACTCGATACTAACGAACACTTTTAATACTTTGTTTGTATTTTATATCATTAACTCAACACGTATTGTACATTTCATTTACTCTATTTTTTACTCAAAGTATGTTTTTTCTGATGTTTTATTGATTGAATCAATTATGTTATGTTTTTCTCCTCTAAATAGGATAAAAATAAATGTTTTTTGTTTCGTACGAAAGGTTTTATTGTGTCAGTCCTCTTTTTTCGCCGATTATTGAATTGAGTAAAAAGTACTGTATAACTTTATGTAATGTATATAATTTGTTTGCTATTATTCGAGAAAAGCAAACTCGCAGTGAGTGAACTCATAAAACGCCGAATGAACTCGAATTCGAGTCGTATTCGAGTCTTCGTTATGGGATTACGAAATTGCATAATATTTTTGCATTTATTATATAAACTAATTAATAGAAATGAGATTTTATTGCAAAGAGACTGCGAGTCGCGAGAGATGTGCAAACACTGAATGACTGAATGAATGAATTTTGCATTCGATGTCGAGTTCAGTCATATTATTAAACACTCGTTGCAAACGAGAAGCGACTTATTTCGCGTTCAGTTATCCAGAAGTTTATGATTGTGTGGATTAGGTCTCGAAAATTAAATTGAAATTATTTTTGTTGTTATTACAGATTTTATATTACATATTGCAGTCGATGTGAACGCTTTGGAATGAGTGAACTCTCAGAAAAATTTAATAAAAATTTCTAATACAGTATTATCAATATTAGTACAGTATAACTTTTTTGCGAGAATTTCAAACTAAATTTTATTTGCTATTTTTGAAGTTGCTATAATTTATTAACTCAAGTTTAAATTAACCAAATATTTTGAATTTTTCAATTAATTTGCAATGTACTAGTTAAATGCACGTATACAAGCTTATGCAGTACATAATTTTATTTTTATAAACTCTATATTAAATTCTTTTCCAAAAATGCTATATAAAAATAAAATTTTGCAACTATTAATCTGACAGCACACTGACATCATATCAAGATAAAATAAAAACAAAATACAGTAATGGAATACAAAACTCGCATTGATTTTGATTATAATTCGAATAAAAAAAAGTATTTTGTTTTTACAATTCCCTGGAGTTTTGATATTAAATTCTCAGAATTCGAATTAAAAAAAACTTTTTCATTGTTCGGGTTTGTTCTGTTTTGTTCTTGGTCAGATTACTTAAATCTCCAAGATTAGATATAATACACAGACTTTTTAATTATATCAAAATATAAGCATTCAATGTACTAAAGGTTAGACATGATACTATTGACACATTTGTCTTATTTTGTTATGAACTTCACTAAAGTTATCAAATTATTTGTTTATTTTTGAATTTTATATTAAAACTATATTTTCAAAATAGTATTAATGTTTAGATTATTTGTTATGCATAAAAAAAATAATATTTAATTATTATGCAAATCTACATTCTTATATGTTGCCTGGTAGCTTTAATTTAGCATTTATAATGTTGATTAATTGATTAAACAATTTCCAGTACATATTACCATTATTTCTTGATAACATTCAATATTCTGATAAAATGTCATTTTGACAGAAATATCGTATTTCGGTTTTTTCTAATAGATTCGAAATTAATATATGAAATAATATATTTATTTTTAAATGTATAATCAATAAAATCGATACTAACCTAAAAACCAAATCATCGAAAATATTCTCTTATTGTCACGAAATCTTATAACGCGATTGAATCTAAACTTACAATTCAGATCTGATATGTTTATACATATCAAATGTTTTTTTTATAAAAATAATTCTCTATTCGGAAAAAATTATTTCCAGTCATGACATCTTGAAAACTAGTGTTTAATACCATATAATATACGGTATAATCAATAATAGATTTATATAATTATTTTCTTTAGACTATCGCTATGTTTTCGCTTTGAGTATTAAAATTAAAATTAATGAATAGATAACTGGATTAGTGTTTCAATCGATTTATATATTGCCGAATAAATTCTGTCTAAAAGATAATTTAATTGAAAGCCACTTATGATATGATATTATTTTTTCTAATATAATAAATCGAATTCATTCGTAAAAATATTATTTTATTTAAGTTTTTATGGGATATTGTTTGTAAGTGCGTTACATTGATATTTGAATTTTTGTCATGAATGTTTCATGACAATTTCACTTATTAAAAAAGTCAATCTAACATAATGAAATTAAAAATTAATGTACTTGTTTATCGAAAAGATGCATTTATATTATTAACAATATTTTTAAATTTGATATCAAGCTCTAACTCTTGCCAACCCATAGATTTTCCACGTAAAATATACTGATTGTTTTTTAAAGTAAAACTACAATTTAAATTTTATCTATCTATTAACAGCTGAAAAGAGTTATGACTTTATAACGAATGATATGCGAAATAATTTATGCATTGCAAGATTTCCAAACTATGCTAAAGATGCTTTGACAGGATTAAGTTATAAAGTATAAAAGCGCTAAAAATGTTAAATAAAAGCAACAAGTTAATGTTGAAAACTGATTTGGTAGTGTCTTGGTCCAAACTGTTGGTATGACACGCGTAAGAATCCCTGCGTAACGGCGTGTCTGGTTCTCCGACAATCACCGATTAAAGGACAGATCTATGGTTCGACGGACGCTCGTTGGGAACGGGAGCTCCGGAACGGTATGGAAGACGACTGCTCGGACTGTAAGGCATTGTATAAAATGACAAAATACACACTCAAGTCGACTAATTATTCCGATCCGTCGCAGCAATGCGGTCCTCAACACGTAATTCAATTTCGACTCTCATTTTCAATACCTCTTCCGCTACTCTCTCTCTCTCTCTCTCTCTCTCTCTCTCTCTCTCTCTCTCTCTCTCTCAACGTTTGACGTGATTCTGAGACTCTTATCGGTTATTTGCAATGAATTCTTTGCTTAAGTTTTGCGATCCGAACGGCTGTTGTGTACTGAGAGCGACGACTTCGACGACAGAGACGCCTACGACTACAACCATTACGAGTTCATCAACCCCTTTGCCACCGATCACTACAACTACTGCCAGCCCCACCACCACTACCACCACCACTACAACTACTACTACTAAACCTACTACAACAGCCAGCCCTACCACCACCATTGCCACCACCACTACTACAACACCAACTACTACTACTACTAAGCCGACTACAACAGCCAGCCCCACCACCACCACCGAACCGACCACAACCACGAGTCCAACGACAACCACTACCACCACATCCAGTCCTACGACAACAACTATCTCAACCACAACGGCTAGAATACCCTTCCAATGCACAAGAAATGGCACATTTATAGACCCATACGATAAGAGAGTGTACTATGAATGCGGACCAATCACACCGAAACACATGAGCTGTCCGGCCAAACAAGAATTCGACCGCCGTTTGTCCCATTGCATCAATTACGTCGGTCCGCCGACGACTACTCCAACGCCAACCCCATCCCCGACACCGACTATTCCGTCGACGACGACAAGCAGTCCAGTGATTGATTGGAAGAAATACATTCACTGTTCGATAGGAGGATACTATCGCAACCCATACGTGTGCAGCAAATACTACCGGTGCTATAAGTACTCGCCGAGCGACCCGCAGTGGGTCATAGATTTCGGGGACTGCCAGCCGTACCTGTGGTTCGACGACCACGTGGCCGAAATCAACAAGACCTGCATCACAATACCCCAGTACATCAAAGCCTACGGCGCCTGTGAGCCCAAGCCCCTGCCCACCTTCGCCACTACACTGCCTACGTTGCACATGACGTCGCCCACACTTTAATTCAATATTTATACTTTGTATTATATTTTTAAATTATTCATTTAAACATGAAATAAATCAATACTTTTTGTGTTTCTCTAACTCTTGAGTCAATATTTTGTTAAAATTTAATTCGAAAAATATATCAAATTTTGACGAAATTTGAGACTATTTTTAATGCAAAAGTACTATACTTTGTAAACACAACTTCTGTTTTGTTTTTCAATTTTGTATAGAAAATAAAACAATTGTTTGTTTTATCATTCTAAAACTAGGAATTCTTTAGTACTGTAACAGTATGTGTGCATTGCAAAGCAAAAGCGAAATCAAGATAGTTTTATTCCATTATCAAGGACAAATTACAAAAACCTTTACTTTACTCGATATGAAGCGCACTTTATCATGTTAATTTTCTATTCGCTCACTAATGAAATACTAATCAGATTAGAAAAGGGGTTATGGCATAAAAGTTAAATATATTATATAATAATAATAT
>JAQIXC010001702.1:0-13489 GCA_034697605.1 Metabelba pulverosa
GCAGTTGATGCGATCCGAACGCATCGATTGGATCGACTCGTGGCTCGACTTATACGCTAAGAGCTATTGGAAAGACTCGAAAATACAAACCTTTACAACCGATCCGATTTATTTTTTTGCCATGTTTAATAATAATTTTATGGCTACAAACTTTAAAACAAGATTTCTAAACCCATTTGACAAATATAATCAGAATTACAGAAATAATTTAATAAAAAATATTAACCAAAATACGGTATTTGTAACAAGAAACTATTTAATGCAATCATTGAAACATCATTGGATTGAAAGCGGTTTCGAAGAGGACATTGACTTTCACATCTCCCGATCCGGTCAAGACGGCCCGCTATACATCCCAATAAATCGTTACACATTAAATAGTACCTATTCTAACATGTTTAATTTAGTGTAAGAAATATTTTTGTTATTGCGTAGCAAATATCGGTATTTCATATTATAATATAGCTAATAATTTTAAGCTAAATCTACTAATCTATGCACATGATATTAATTTTCACATGCCAATTTATAATAATAACAAAAAACAATATAAATTATAACAAGCTCACTAAATTATAGGGTTTGTTTACTTTATATTTATTAAAAATAAAAGGTATATTTATATTTTAAACCAAACATAATTAAACAAAGCAAATTTATCAAAAATTAAAATTTTTACAATGACAATTTAATTAAATCACTTATAAATATATTTATTAAATATTCAATTATTGTAGTATAATAATAATTTATACATTTAATTTAGAATATTAATCATATTTAAATTAACAAATTATTTTATTTAATAGTTTAGAGCAATTTGAGGAATGCGGCATGTTAATGTATGAAAAACAAAGATTGTACCAAGCAATAAACACGCAAATGGCAAATTCGAGAATAATACATTATGATGCATACTTTCTAGGCATTCGTGAGACTAGAGAGATATTTTTATTTCTTATAACAATTTGTTTTATTTTAATTATTTTTCTTATAATTGAAACTTGTTATTTTAAATATTTTGTTCTTTAAATTTAAATTTTAAAAACCAGTTATTCAACAACATTATAAAATACATTATTTAATCTGGATTAGATATGTTCATGTAATTATTATCATAATTGTTGAAATTTCAACCAAATTACTCTAGCAAGTGCTTATTTTGTCACATAGTAAATCAAATTCATTATACAGTGCGAGGCTGAATTAACATGCGAGACAGAAAGCTACAAACGCCGTTAAAACTATATTTGTTCACGTGTTTCAAGCATGTCTCATTTTATTTAAACATGTTTATAATATAATTAAACACAAACTATTATATTGAAATATACTGTATTACCATATATTGTATAGAGATTATGAAATATATATTTAAATAAATTATTTTCAATTAATTAATAACTGAATAATTAAAGTGTTTATATAACGCGTCAAACGATGAGAGAAACCAATGCATGAGTGCGTCGGTGAAGTGGAGCGACAAATGCGTTAAACACTTACTGTATAGACTCCGGTTGTGAACAGTTAATTAATTAATCAATTTAATTAATGTCTAATTCGTATGAATTAATAAAACAATAAAGCGATTAATTAAATTAAGTATTAATTCGAATTAATTATTGCATTAATTAATTGTTGAGAAAAAGTATCGAATTTACAAAATAAATGTAAATTTTGTTTTCAATCAATTAATTAATGAAAATTTGTTCGCAATTCACGAATAGGCGTCGAATTGACTTCGATTTAGTGAATATAGCCGTGAGTCCGGGCAGAGAGCCCGAGAGCCGCGATGAGTGGCATTGGAGTGAGTATAGAGTCGAGAGTCGGGCCAACGCATCGATCGCTTCGGTCGACACATTCGCGCACATGTAGAGCACGAGTACGCGAAGTCTCGGCGCAGTTACGTCTATTGACTCGAGAATCCAATTATACGCTCCGATCGTACAGTTGAGCGACAGATGCGTTAAGTTCTCGAATCGCGCCGTCGGTTTAGCGCCCGAACCGCCGCTGATCGGCAAAGTCTTGCCATATGAACCGAATTTAGAACCAATCGATAGACCCGTCAGTTGCGGACAATTGCCTGCAATTCGATTCAGTAATGCAGTCAACGAGTCGTTAGGGAACCGGTAGTAGTAAAACCAGACGATCGCCAATCGCTTCAATGCCGTCAATGATCGCAATCCAAGCGCCAGACTCTCGAAGCAATGAGTGTTAAAGTCTTCGGCGAAGCGCACGTCGAGTGCCGACAAACGCTTGCCGTAGACGGAGGCGAACGACGCGAACCGACGCGCGTTATCGGCGCTCATTTCGACGTAAATTGCGCTCAATTTCGGGAATTTCGCCGTATTTTCGGTGTATATATCGATACACGGCATCGAATACGGAATCGCTCGGAATTCGCCTAAATTCGGGTAAAAATATCGGAGAAAAGGGCCGATTCTGGGCAACGAATGCTGCGAATCGACGAAAGATTCTGATTTGAAGCGAATTATTTGCAATCGTTTCGCGTATTTCGCGAAAAAGCGTTCAATCGTTTCGACTCTAAGTGCCGTCAAATCGACTGTAATTTCGCGCAAATTATCGCTGAATTTGATTATCGATTCAGTCATTAAGTCTTCGTTCCATTGGAAGCAATCGAAAGGTATTCCCCAATAGTCTATCGAAACATCGATTGACGTAATGTTTGCGAATGTTTTAAGTATTGTCTCGAATGCCGGCGTTTGACAGTCGACTGACCGATCCGTTCGATTCGGTCTCGACATTAGATACACTGACGCGTCCGCCGAGAGTCGGCTTTGCATTGCATGTATGGATCGGAACCACTGCTTAGACACGACTTCGAAGCGAAACGAGTCGTCGAATGAGAGATAACTCAACAATAGTTCGCAGAAGTCGTCACCGACACTGAGAGAAGGAAACTAAACAGTTATTCTTAAAAAAACAGCTAGGAGTTGCATTTTGTCCCACTATACATCTAGGTGTTTTTCCAAATAGTTGTTCTAATGCAAACACACAGTTAGTCTCTATGCTGTTCTCAAAAAATAGCAAGTAAATGTTTGTGAACGAACAAATACATTCGCGTAAAATACTAAATAGGCGATTTTAAAAGACTAATAAACTAGGAAAACACAGTGTTGAAAAAACAACTAGTTGTTTGAATAGATGCAAATGACTATTGAATAAAAAATAAAGAAAAGAGCATGCACAAACAGCGAGACAATTGAAAAAATGCATACAATTGGCGTAGCTAGAACATTTGCATTGCGTTTTGCAAATGTTCGACAGGCAATAAAAAACAGCTAGTTGTTTTGATTTAAGCATATATTTGTTTTAATGGGATTAATGAAATAAGCATACAAAAACAAGTAATTAGTGACAAAAAAAACAGAAATTTACTCAAAAACGTAATTTTAATCACATTAACATGAACATCTGCATTGCGTTGTGCAAATGTAAAAAAAACTTGTGAAACGAAATACAATACAAAAGTGGCAAAAAGTAGCAAAAACATCAAATATCTATTACATATGTAGAAAAATAGAGCGCATAATAAAAAACATGATTAAACAGTAATTTCTATACTATATACGAAACAACAAAAGAAAAAGACCAAAAACATTGAGGAATGTTTAAAATATACAAGAACAAATATGTTTGTTTCGAAATGTGCGAAAAAAGACATTGAACTTAAACATTGCATAAGTAAAACAAATGTGGCAAAATAGTTTAGTTTATCAGGCAAATACGAAACAAAATTAGCACGATAAACGCAAATCGTGTATAATTTAGCAAACTATAAACAAACAAAAAACTATGTAATCGGTAAGAAAGTTAGAGAAAATATAACTACTATTCAACGCAGAATATGGTTATCAAAGGCTAACAAATGCATTGCGTTTTGCAATAAGTTAGTGCAGAAAATAACATTACATATAAAGAGAAGTTATTATGTTATTGACCTCATCTGACACCGCAGTGTGAGACCACTCGAACAAAAGGCGCTCAACAGTACATAACAAGTCGTTCATATGCTTGTCATAACTATAGTCAAATGCGAAATGCGAAACAAACAAGTAATAAATAGCTTTACACAAATCAATGTCTTTAAGCAGTGTAAAGCCGTCTACAATAACGTCTCCTCTCGTATTCGGGATATGTAGCGAAAGTTCGCTCAACGAGTGTTTGTTTGTTATACTTATTAAAGTTTTGCGATTATTTCGAGTCAACAGTTGGTAGTCAAACGACAATAGCGATTGATTAAGAATATCTTGAAAAACCAGTAGACAAACGACAGCTTTAAATTTCACTGAAATGCATGAGAAATTAATTAAAATAAGCTTGATAAACGCAAATCAAGTATAACCTTTGCAGCGCATATGCGATGCATATATCTTGACGTGCGCTGAGTATAGCGAAGAAACAAACATTCGTTGAAAACATTTCGAAGAATAAGACAAAAACTTCTGATAATAATCATTGCGTTCGCTAAGCAGATGTTTGTAGTTAGTTGCCAGCTTTTCATGAAAGTATTTATCAAGCTAAATGGTAAAAAATAAATTAATTTCATCACAAATTAAAGGCAACATAGTCTAGTTTACTCCGAAAACGGATTTAATTTCTGGTCTTTTGAAAACAATAGCTCGGATTCCTGTGCTATGTTTGAGAGAAGCCGACGATTGAAGCGTTGATTTCGGAGTGCGTTTGGGATTCAAGCGTAGGTTAGGGTTAGGGTTAGAGTCATGAGAATGGCATTCATAAGACATTTCGTCAGTTTGCTGAACAGATTCGCAATCACCGAACTCCGAGTCCACATCCATACACTCGGTTTCAAGCGGTCTTTGAGTAGGGGTTTGAGTTGGACTTTGTGTCAAAATCTGCAACACTTGCGGCTCATGAGCTATGACTGTCTGCGTTCGCTTCGACGACATGTCATCGCTCTCTACATCGGTTTCACTTAGCTTTCGCTTAAAAGCCTTTTCTGAGACTATTACTCCCGGCGGGAGAGGAAGGCCAAGAACCCGCGATCGTAATCTATCTTTTCTTCCTTTCGATAGTATAGCTCTGCGCAATTTTTCCTAAAAAATAGCATGTTAAATCATTTATAAACGCAAATAAATGATTTGCTACATAATAAGTAAAACTAACGATTCCTTCGAAATGACTATCTTTTAGATGTGGATAACAATTCATAAATTCTCGGCAAACAACGTCGACTTTTTTCGGCGGGAATTTATAGCTAGATTCAATTTGAAATTTGCGTTTATCTCAAATAATTTTTTTATCTTACCAATTTAAGTTTAGTCTATGCAAACCTGAAATAGCGTTCCATATCATCATAGAATATATCGACGACTTTGTGATATATATGAGTAGACCAGTAATAATTGCAATTATCTAACAATTCAGCAATTTTTTCCGGAAATATAGGCAAAACATATATCTCAGGCCATGCCTTGATTTGTCCCCATATTTCGCGTCCATTTTCTAGATAACCAACGCATGAGTTATCACTATTTGTGCCGTTTTCGGTCTAACGGGAGGTATATCTAGAATCAATATATTTGCAATTTGATTCGTATCTGCGATTGAGTCTGAATTGTCAACAGACAACGCGCTGAACGGAATAGTAATTGAGCCGACATTTGATACGATATCTCGATTCAGTCTCTGAATCTCGGAGAAGATACTCGACTTATGGCATAAATTGGGGATAAAATGCAAGTTATCTAGTGTTGCGATAGTGAGGCAATGATCTGCAAATCCATACTCTAAAAAATCAAACAATTTTGCATGTGTAAAATTACCGACTACCAGACAAACATTCTATACTTGCAAATGCGCTAGCTTACCAAACATGTAATCGATATATTGCATTAAATTTAATCTATGCAAAATATCGGTAATCTTAGAATAATTTGCTTCAACTGCATCGGCATAATCGGTACCATTCGTGGCCGACATTGCATGGCCGACGTGTTAAACGCAAAACACTATTAAAATATAATGCAATATATATCGAATTGAACCTGAGTTGCCTGATATTTAAACCTGCACTAATTACGTAGCCAATTAATAAAATGCAATTAATGGTCTACACAGAAACTACATGTTTCAAAAGTCCGGTTTGCTCTGCGTTGAGCACCGGCGCAAAATGTCGGCGCTTAAATGCGTAAATTGTGCGAATAGTGGACAGAATTTAGTTGAATTCGCAAATTATAAAAAATATCGCAAACATTGCAATGACTTTCATAATTACGCAATAATTTGTTGCATATGCTGTGTGCCTATCCATTCGCGAAGTGCATTCTATAGGCATTTCCAAACTAAGCATAAAAATGTGGCTCAGAGTTTGCCTACCTGTGCTGCTGCAACTACCTGTGCAGCTGCCCGTGCGTTGCCTCACAAACAACCAGTAAATGCATTGACAACGACGTGCACAACAGTAGCCGAGGAATCCGATAGTGAAATGCGAGGCATAACGCAAGTGACGCCTGAGGCGAGTGATAGCCAATGCATAACAGACTTTGTTGTACAGAAACTACTGCTGAAAAACTCACTGAATATGTCTACAAAAGCGAGTAATACATTCGCCAATCACTATATCGATCGAACTAAAAAACTACTCGCAAATAAAAATCCAATTGATTTGCTAAATCAACTCAAGCCGTATGCAAATTCTACCTATCTTCAAAACAAAATTGTGAAGAATAATTTTGAAACACTTACGATTCATGAATGTGTGGCAGCAGGAGATTACTATCATTATATATCGCTGAGACAAACGTTGCAATTAATTTTTGCGAATAAAGATTACATGCAATTGTTGGAAACAACAGGTATAATTTGTCTAAGCAAATTGCGTTTTTCGCTTAGCATCTCAAGGTTACCTGTTCAACGCAGAACAGGTATTACCAAGATAAAAACATTAAAACCTAAAACTTGAGCAAAAAAATTTTCTACTCTATTAAGCCTAACGTTTATACCGAATGTTTTCTGTGGTTATACAGACGGCGAACATTACAAACAATTATTTAGCCCAAACGACATACGAATTGAATTGTTTATAGATGATCTAGTTGTTACTCAACAAACTGGTGTTCGTGGATCGCGAAACAAAATACTCTGTGTATTTTTCTCGATCAATAATTTTGATTATGTGCATCGATCGAAACGTAAAGATATTTTCGTACTTTTGTTCGCTTCGCGAACAACGGTAAAAAAAGTCGGACTAAAGCATATACTCAAACCGCTAACCGAAGAGTTGGCTATTTTGCGCACCGAAGGCATCTCATTGCAGTCAAATGCAAACACCCCTGTGCAATATAAGGTAGACCTGGCCGCAATATGCGGTGACAATCTGGCCCAGCACGAAGTGTTCGGCTTTCGCCAATACTTCAAAGGCGGACACATTTGTCGTTACTGTAACGCGACTTACGATAAGATTCAAACAATATTTTCTTTACGCAAATTTCGCTTAAGAACTATGACTACATATAATGACAATTTGCAAAAATTATTTAGTCTTCCAAATAAGAAGTCATTATTCGGAATATCAAAAGACCACATATTTAGTAATATTCAAAACTTTAACATTTTTAAAGTAATGGTAGTCGACATAATGCAGACGTTCTGCACGGAGTCATACCAAAGCTAAACAAATTACTTATACCTATACTCCTAAACACAAAAGAGAAGTCAATTGGTGTCAACAAATTTCTGAACGACTTGGGTATTGGCGTAAAACTTTACCATCCGTTTAAAAAAATCACTGCCACAGCCGATCAAGTATGCAGATATTTATACTTTTTTTTATTTTGATAAACGCAAATCAAAATATGCATAATAACTTTGTTCTGCGTTGAACAAATCAATAAAAACATTTTTGTTTAATAGTCTCTCGAATTATTCGTGCATTTGGCCACACTATTGCATAAACACAAAGACAAAAAACTTTTGGAATTGTATCTTACTTTTCGGAAAATACTTGCTATAATATTTAGCGATAAAATTCATGTTAGTTGGTTGAATCAACTAAAATTGTTTATTACTACATTTTTTCGTAGTTTCAAATTCTTATTTACAGTAATTCTGAATCTGTAACACCCAAAATGCATTATCTTATTCATTACCCGTCTATCGTGGAAAAATTCGGACCTATAGTCCAATTTTCAGCAATGCGTTTTGAAAGAAAAAATTTGTCTGTTAAACAATCATTGAAAAATAACAATAATTATAGACAAGTAACAAAAACTTTGTCAAACAAATATAAAGAAATTTTTTTTTGCGATATTATTGCCAAACAGCCAAACGTAGAGAAAGTATTTTCGAGAATATGTATCGACAAAATCGACTATCATTTACGTCATTTGCTACCAAATGTTAGTATACTTAACAAAACACTGCATATTGTTTCTGATTATATAGATATATGTGTCGATAAATTTTATGTTATACATTATAAACCAATATTTGCAAAAATTTTGTATATTCTAGAACATAATTCTATTGTGTATATCATTGCCCAAGAATATACAGCAATCCTACATAATTCTTTGTATTCATATGTTGTTAAATCTACAAAAAACTATTTCACACTTAACACAAAAAATGTTTTGGATTACAAAAGCTACAATACGTTTTCTTTCAATGCGAAATTATGCATTGCAAAGTACAAACGATTTGTTGAGCTACAAATGTAAGCGAAAACAATATGTTTTTGCCAATAACAGCTCTGCGTTGAGCGTGTTTCACAACGAGTATAAAATAATTAACATGTTTGACCTTAATCTTGTTAATATTTATTATTGGGTTATCGAAAAAAAATTTGAATTATTGATCTATTGTTAGAATTATTCTTAAATTAGCACTATGCCTCTTTTAAACGAAAAACTTCTTTTGTAAAGTTCACTCCGACACATAAACTATCACTTTTGCGAAATGAATAAAAACTATTTTTTAAAGTTATGATGACATAAACTGCTTTAAAATATCATGTGGAACTCTCCTCAAAGAATTCCGTTTTAGAAAACATGGATATAAATTTTCAGTACAAAATATTCTAGCGAAATTGTTAGTTAGCTATAAATTCAGATTATGCGGAAAATATCGCCTATGCAGTTGCTCTGCGCTGAGCATTGTAAATTTTTAGTCGAAAAAATAATAGGCACCGAAACATTTGAAAATTTACACGTCTTTAGTTAATTGCAAAATACAAAGAAATTTATGATCGAATTAGTTAAACGCGCTAAATGATTGTTAAACGCAAAACATCAGACTATTGCCAATATATTGCTTAAATTTGTTTTCTCAGAATTTCGTTTTGATTTCAATTTTAGTTTTTTTTCTATTGGGTTTCAAAGGGTATATATTCTATGTTTTTCGGCAATCTTATTCACACGTTTATTAACACAGCTCTGGTGAAAGACATAAGCAAGCAAGATTTTTTTGATAAGCCGTCGTATCTGAAGATGGGAGAATATTTAATGATCATGGACATTTCTACTTTGCTAATTTGGATGATCGTGGTTGTGGTCACAAAAATGTTGCAAGATATAACGGATTATGTGGATAAGAAGATACAACGATATTTCGATCCAGATTTTGACTAAGCAACAATAAAATTACCATGTATGCTTATTTTCATTGTCAACTTAAATTTACTCATTGATATTCTATACTAATTTACACTATGTAATATGTATCTATATGTATAATGATGGAAAATAAACAATTTTAATTGATATTGAACTTTTATTTTTATAATTCAAACGAATATTTATAAATCACTCTTTATTTTAAACAAATGTAAGTATTAATGATAAAAAAACAAATATTAAATAGTTAAACGCAAAACTAATCAGGCTGTAATTACAGATTGCCGCAAATGTTTTAGTTTAAACAATCATAAAGTATTATTGTGTGATATTTCAATTCGATTCAAAAGTATTACGTGTTTAATGAATGTGATTTATGCGATAAATTTTTGTTTTACTTTGCATATGAATTTGTAAATCAAAGGAATATCAGAATTTTTTTGATAAGAATGATATTGATTTAAGTAAAGTTATAGTTAAACGCAAAATTATAACTTGTCAAAATTGTGAAATATTAGGTGAATATATAACCTTTTGCATAAATATAGATAGATTATTTTTATATATTTGGAATTATTTGCTTTGCGTTTAGCAAATAACTGTTAGTAATAATATTAATTTAAATAGATTAATAAGAATTTTCAGATAATATACTTTTGCATCGATTGCATGTGTGCTTCAAATGTATGTATGCATTGGATTCGTTGTTTAGAACTTTTTAGTCAAGTGTTTGGGCGCACAGTAGTTAGCAACCCATTCTCTCACCCATTGTTCCAAGCCTTCTTGGCCCGCAGCACTCAGAGACTGGTACGCCTGGTAGACGAGCCAAGTCGCTCGCGAATCCTTTTCCACGTTGTGGCCGGACTTCGCGCTAAGAGTTGTGTCATAGTCTTGGATCGACTTCCAGGCTATTACGTACGACATATGCTTCAGCGCCAGAGGTTTGTTGTCGTTGTCTCGGATCAGGTCTTGAAGATTGACGAGAGTGCAGTCGACTTCTTTGAAGTCTTCATCTGTCATATCGAGGAACCCCAGATCAGATTTCTTGTTGCAGAAGACCAAAACAGTGTTACCTGCGCCGCGAACAAAGACAGATAAACATGTTAGTGTGCTCTCAATAAACGCAAATTGAAAGCATACTTACGGCACATGGTAAGCAACTCTTCCTTCAGAACCTCAGGAGGAATGGCAAGTATTTCGTCTTCGATTTCATTGGCTGTCAGGCCGTGAAAGTGGCTATCGGGTGAAATAAGGTGCTCCTGATGTACGTACTTATGGTAGCAGATCTGCACACCAAGAAGCGCATTGATCTTCTCGTGGACGGCAACCTCCACGGCCACGTTTTCAAATCCCGGGCCTTTTTGGTTGTATTGTTTGGCGGCTTCGACGTCGATGGAAAGGATAGTGCGGTTCGGGTGGAGAACCGGTTGTCGATTCACTTGGAGTCGAAAGTACGGCTTATTAATGCCTAGTGCGCGGCGTACGCGGCGATGTCGTTGCACAGATTTGCATACTTTTCCTTTCGGTGCTGGCGTTGGACTAAATTTCCATTCGAGCGGTTCATATGGACCGCCTTTAGCCGCCTTTGCTAGCCTGGCCTGCTCTGCGTTGAGCGCGGCCAGTCCGTCGCGGCAATTGGCAATTAGATGTTCGCCAAAACAATACGTGCAGCGCCGACAGGTCTGGAGCGAGCAATCGGTGCGATAACAAACCGAACAGAACTTTTCCTTCTGGCGCTCGCCGTTGAGCACCAGACCAATCAGTTGAATTCGACTAAACTTAGACTTTAGATACTCGAACGCCTACTTGAGGTCGGGCCCCGAGTGGCCGATAATAGTGACTAATGTCTTGACCGATATCTTTGTATTCAAATACGTGCTTACATTGAACTCCTGATTAAAATCAGCGATCAATCGCTGTATCGGTGGTCGCGTACGTCTCCACGAGTCGAGCCTATCGAACCACAACTTTCCTTCGAGAGAGTTGTACACTTGGATTGACTTCGAGTCGAATAGCACTTCCATTCGATTGACAAACAATTTCGGTAATGGTTTCGGAGGCGGGACTGCGCTATCAACAGCCGATTGAGTGGTTTGTTGTGAGCTTTGCATTTGAGCCGACAGTTGGGTCTGAGCTTTGCGGTGCGACTCGACTTCGCCCAACGTCTCAGCTTTCGGTTGACTTCTGATTGTCGAGACTTTCGGTACATTCAATACTCTCTTAATCGGCAGTTCGGCGCCCAGTTCTACATCGAACTCCCGATCCGTATCGAGGACGGCCGGCATTGCGTTCCAGCAACGCTTGGCCATTTTGCACAAGACTCTAATTACTTTGCGTTTAGTAATGGAGTCGTCGTTTGCTATCAGACCTCAATCAGCAACTGCTTCGCCTTCACCGAGTCGTACGACAAGTCTCGGTTCAGATAAGAGCAAACTTTCCTCTCGTTTCGTATTTTTACGATTTGTTTCTGTTATTAGACTAATAATTAGTTTAGATTTTGTAAATAATTAGTTTGTTTTTGATATTAACACGAATTGCGTACATATGACAACTAATTGCTTTCCTCTCAGCTTAGCGTTGAAGACAATGTTGGTCTGAGTCGTTCAGCGCAGAACACTCTGTCCGACACCGACGGCTCGTACTGTTGCGCTTGCAGTCAAGATGTGACTAATTTTTTTAATTATAGTTTTCATATTTCAGACAAATTTCACTAATTTTTACACATTTTTACCAATTTTGACATCACTTACCGATTAGTTTCCAACAACTTCTGCGTATTTCTTGCGTATTAGACGACAATCGTAGCACTGCTTTCGCTACTACTTCTCCTTAACTCAACTACGGGTGAAGTGGACAAAGTGTTACTTAAATTGTGTTTAAAACTTGTGTTTAATTACATTCACTGATTAGTTATGAAGCAATTTAATACGCAGTCGACACTTAATCAATCACAAAAGCAACTAATCACTCACAGCTACCGTTTTTTATCGCACAAGACTTGACTCTTTTAGTAAAACGCAATACTATAGCCTTACTGCTTGTGCGCAAATGTTTGAACTCAAACGTATAGCTGTTTGTCTACCTACTCGTGCATATATGTGTTTAGGCTATATACTCGTGCACTCTTACGCACTTATACGAACACCCAGGTAGCCTAAAACTACTGGTGCAGCCAAATGTTTTTCCACACTATGTAGTTCTCTCAGTGGAATCTGTCGAACGAATCGCGCGAATGACCGACAGATCGGTAATTGCCGTCGATTTGCAATCCACTCATCAATTGATTAACATTTGCACTCATTTTCACCGCATTTATGAACTAAAAGCGAATGAATTGATTGAAAGAAAACGAAACGATTGGAAACGAAATTCAATTAAAATTCAAAACAGATTTAATTTTCGACGGAAACGGAATATGTGGTGAAAAGTGTAAGCAAAACAAAGACTATAATAACAACTAATGACTATAAAGTTCGGCGCAATTACTTATACCCAATTGCAGGATATGGGCGTATAATACAAGTTAAATGTTTGTATAATTAATTGACGTTATTTATGATATATAAACTATAGATTGTTTTTGTTTATCATTTCATTCATTCGTTTTCACGAAAAACGTGTTTTTGTTTTCAATATAATTTTCGCTTTAATTCAAATATTTATTTCAAAACAAATATTTTTCGCATTCAATCGATTCGTGTATTTCTCGAATCTATTCTTCAATTCATATATTCATCGATTGATTCGCAGTTTAATTGCAATAATGAGTGCAAATGTGCGCCGAATGCGAAGGGAATCGCGAATTGACGCCAATCGCCGATCTGTCGGTCATTCGCGCGATTCGTTCGACAGATTCGGTGACGACTTCTGCGAACTATTGTTGAGTTATCTCT
>JAQIXC010001703.1:0-13486 GCA_034697605.1 Metabelba pulverosa
AATGTCTCCGAAAATGTCGAAAATTCGATCAAAAGTTCGCTTCAATTCAAAGGTTTGGAAAATGTGTTTAAAGAATGTTTTCATTCATTCGATAAATGCATTAAAAGTATCGAAAAATACCGAATAATCGAGAATTCAGTTAATTCGCGAAAACATCTTTCGCTTCAAAAACTATTTTGAAATATGAGTTATTGTAATAACACTATTCAAGAAATAAAAAGTTAATCAATTTTTTACTTTTGTGTTTTTAAATTCTTATATTGTTGTTAAAGCACTTGTTAATAATTTGTCTCGCAGTAAATTTTTATAACTTACTTATTATAAATAGTTTTTGACTTATTATTTAATTTTTATCTTGCAATTTTTAAATTTATTCGAGGTTTAGTAAATTTTTTTATCATTATAAAAACCGAATATTATTATCATTATATTTTTAAAATATTATATATTATTTAAGGAGTTTAAAAAGTTGCAAGAACAAAGTTCGATAGAGATTATAAAAACTATCTATAAATTGATCGGAAGCGCGAAAAACATTGATTTACTTCTTAATTATAGTCAAAACATATTTACTTTATTATACGATTATCGGCAATAGAATAGGGTTTACATCATCTCATTCTCTGGTGAGGAAATTCAAGAGTAAACCCGAATATAGCATGCTACCGAATTCGTATTCGTTATTCAAGTTTTACTCAAACGTAGGGTTGTAAATTTCAGTGAAATTTATTTTTGAGTGAAAGTTTCAGTGAAAGATTGAAACTTTCACTTTACATAGTATAAGATAAAGACAATAGAGAACTAAACATATAATTTATAATTTGATTAATTTAACATTAAATTGGTTGTTTTATTATTACTATTGCTATTATTACCATTACTAAACCGAGATCTATCAGTATTATTAGATAATTAATTAAAACTAGTTAGTTTTAACAAATTTTTATTAAATGTGATGCAATGCAGAGTGAAATTTTCATAAAATTTATTTTTCAAAGTGAAAATTTCACTGAAATTTCATGAAACTTTGAGGTGAAATTTTCACAATCTTTCACTACTTACAACGCTACTCAAACGTATAGTTTAGTAAGAGTTGCCAATCAGTGGATTTGAATTCGTGTGAAATGTGTTGAATTCGGAAAAGTGTTGGCGATATTGGAATCACATTTCATGAACATTAAGCTATACATACACTTCGGCTCAAAACTGAAAGTTCGATATTTTGATCAATATCTCGGCAACCGCTCAACCGATTTCACAAATTGTTAGTTCACTTGGTTTAGAATTTTGCAAAAAGCATTTCTACCCTGGCGATCCCGTTTTCATTCCGTTTAATATTATACAAGTTATGTGAGAATTGTATTTTTGATTTCATAATAAAGCAAAATATAAAGTTGGTAAATTTAAATATTTTTTAAGTTGTTACAATAGAAATAAATAAAATGAGGAGCTTAGATTATATTAATGCAATTTTAAGTGATAAACTCTTATTAATTTAAATCTTTAATGTAAAAAACAAATCACTTAAAATATTGCCCATTATATCCTATGGGAAAAGTAACATGCGATAAAATTAGCTATAGTTTACGTATTGCAAATCGCTTCGGCGAAGAAGTTTTTTTTTGGCAAAATTCGAAACCAAGTGAACTAACAATTTCTCAAATCGAATAAGTGGTTCCGAGATATTCATTAAAATATTTAACTTTCAGTTTTGATCCATGCTGTACAGTATATATAATGTTTTTATTCAATTAAAATTAGCGGCATGTATATTTTTTAAGATCTCAATTCAAATAATTTAGTTTTCTATTGAATGAAAATTTGTTTATTTAGTCGAATAAATGAGTGAATCGTTTGAGTTCTTAATTGTCTTTACATTAAATTCGCGAAATATTCTCTTTCGAGTGGTCGTGAAGACCGACTTCCAACTCATCGTCGGTTCCATTGTTTGCAGTCATCGCTACTTCCGACTGACTCTTCATTTCGATAGCGATCTCTTCAATAGAATTCTTGTCATTCGGTTCGGAGTTTTCTAATTCAGGTTTTGCTTCGAAACGGTTTTCGGTTTTGATATTCTCCGATGAGATCTCGCATTTGATGGCATTTGTGTCAAACATTTGCAAATTTCCGCTTTTAATGCGATTTAAGATATCATTGATTTGCGTCACTCTGTCAGTCCATTCGAAGCGTTTACTTATTTCTCTCCTTTGCATCAGAATATTGACCCGATCTTCGAGTTTCCGTTCGTAGGCTTCACACCAATGGCGCACAAAATGATTGGCCGACAAGAGGTATGCCGTTTCTAAAACTCGGTAAAAGTTTTGTTCGTTGGGCTCCGGATCTAGTTTTCCGGTTAAACAATAGTTTAGCAAAATTTCAATTATAGAGCTTTCGGTTCCAGTTATGCGAATTCCGACACTATTTGGCGAACACTTAGTCAACAAATACGGCATAAATACAGATATAATCAATCGATTGATAAATATCTCCTTATTTTCGATTTGAATTCGGAAATCAGGAAAATCTTGAATTTTGCTTCAAATCAAATAAATTAATTAAACGAAACTAATTGTATGTTTCGACACCGCTTCCCAAGTCTGGCCACTCACCCGATCAGCCAATTCTGATGATCTTCTTTTAACCGACGCTTTAACTCAATTATCTCCGAAGTGTCGCTATTACTGGACATTGTTTTAACACTAATTTAAATTGATTTTCAAATAACGAATTATTTTATATTCCGATTCTGTGCGTGATTTCTAAGAATTACAATTGTATTGAATCCTCAATTTAGTTAATAAATAAATTAAAAAGTAGATTAAATTACTAGGAATAATTAATGTTTTATCAAAATATTTATGTTAAAATTAATAATAGTCTAATTATTTTAAACAGTTTGAATGCATACAGTATTATAAAACAAATTTATGACAAATCTGACTCAAAAGCAAATTATTTTTATTAATTTATTCTTATAATACATATACAGTATATTCGTTATAAACAATATTAAAATCTTTTATAAAACTATTTTTAATAAAATAAGTGAAAGACTCAAAGAGTGGCCAAAACTCGGGTAAAGGAGAAGACAATAGAGACGAATGTCTGACCGCATCCCCAGAACATCGCATAGAAGGGATACATCTGTCGGCGAAAGACACCGAATGCCGGAACGAGAGGTGAATAAGAGTAAGAAATTGGAATAAATGCAAAATCGCGGCAAACCTTGAAAGAGGCCGCTCTGTGCACTCCGGCCACTGCCGCCGATGTGATCGAGTAAGCGGTCAGAGGAGTGATAATTCCCGAAACTAAGAGAAGAATTGGTGCGAAACGAAGGCTTTTGTGGCGCCGGAGAGACCCGAATGCAATGCCCGACGCAAACAAATGGATGATAATTGACGAGAAGAGAGACCAGAGGAACACGTGATACCACATCTCTGTCGCAAACATTCGGATCAGTCTTTCACTCAGACTATCGGCGCAGCGAAGCGTCGCTCGACTTACCGACGAAAGTGTCGATCGGGTCGTGAGATAACCCAATGACTGTCCAAAACGAGTTGAGTTGCGATGTATCGAAATCTCTCGACTGGTCGGCGCCCATACCTCACGACATAACAGTCTACTTAACCGCGAAATAAATTAATAATAAATATAATTAAAAACAATTTGTATAACAAATTCAAATCAATTTCTCGATTGTTGTCCGCATTTCGCACAGACTTTCAAATTTGTTGACAATTCTGATCCTATCATAACATAAACAAATCAATTCAATTCCAGACAATTAGTGCTTTTTTATACATAACTCTATTCATGTATTGCTTAGAAACGTCCCAAATGTTTGGTTTAAATGGTTTTCCAATACAAAACAAATGACTTAATGTGAAGATTAAGTAAATATTTGAAACGAGTTTTGAACGCAAAGTGAGATGAGTTCCGACACAGTGTTCGGCCAACTGGTCATCGGTCCGGCGGGTTCGGGAAAGACTACCTATTGTCACGTTATGGCCGACTACTTGCGGCAGTTGGGCCGCAATGTGATTGTCGTCAACTTAGATCCGGCCAACGATGGCCTGCCGTACGAGCCGTCGGTTGACATCTCGAAACTGATAACTTTGTCCGAAGCGATGCAAACCATGGGTTTGGGTCCTAACGGAGCGCTTCTCTATTGCATCGACTTCTTGGACACGAACTTTGATTGGCTGTCGAAGCAGTTGGAAGCGGCGCTCGACGGCGTGGCGGCCAATGGCAGCCAATCGGCGCCGTATGTCCTCATCGACAGTCCCGGACAGATAGAACTCTATACTACCAACGCGTCCCTTAAAAGCGTTTTAAATAAATTGAATTCAATGTCGAAACGAAGCGCCGAATTAGTGACGAGCGGTGGCGCCGAACCCGAACCCAAGACTCGAAACATAGACTTGCGGTTAGTTTCGGTGAATATCGTGGACTCGCACTACTCGACCGACGCTTCGAAATTCATTTCCGTTGCTCTCAATTGTCTCAATTCGATGATTCACTTAGAGATGCCGGCAATCAATGTCTTATCGAAAGTAGATTTGATCCAAAAGTACGGCAAAACCGACTTCGGACTCGACTACTACTGCGAACTACTCGACCTCGACTTCCTGGTCGACAAGATCAGTGACGACCCGTTTTTGGCCAAATTCAAGAAACTGACCCAAGCCTTGGCCGGCGTTGTCGAGGACTACAGTTTGGTGTCATTCCTGCCGCTGGACATCAATTGCGCCAAAACAGTGCTTCGAGTCCTCAAGAGCTGCGATCGCGCGAACGGCTACTATATGGCCGACGCGTCCGCCGAACAGGTGATCCAAAACCATTTCCGCAACTCTGAGTCCGCAGACTTCGAGCACTCGAAGTACGAGGAACTGCTCGAAAAGGTTGTCCAATAAAGTCGAGCCATTACTCAGCCATTTGTACAGTTATTTCGATAATAAATTGAATCCATATTTTAAATCTGGTTTTAATTTCTCCATTTTGTCGCTTAACTATAATTGCATTCATAGAATCTAAAGTAAATTAATAACAAATTCAATCATTTGTTTTAAAATTATTTTCTAAAAACAAAATTTTGCCGAATTTTCACCGAAACTTGTGATCGAAAATAATTTAAATATTTAATAACTTTTATCTGAATTTATTTTTAATTAATGGCCTGAAGATTGATGGCATCGGCTTCGGTCTGCAAGAGATCGACTGCTTGTCTCACTTCAAGGTGTGTTCGGGTGTCGCGAATCCAGTCTTTGGCCACATTTCTCGGTTCGCCTTTCAGTTGATTCGCGTATTTTAGAGCCATTTCTAAGTTATGATTATTGAGACAATGTCTGACTCGCGTCAGGATATCGAAAGTATCCCAATTCGTTGGATCCACTGCTTTGTCCTCCAGTTCTTCGTTCGGTATTTTAGAAGTTCTAAAAACCAGAAGCGATTGGATGTAAGACAACAAATAGATGTAAAGAGTCGCGCCGTCATCGCCAACCAATGCCACTCTTTTGCATAGTTTGTCGACTTTTCCGAATCTCTTAATCAAATCCTCTTCAGTGTAGACACCGTTTTGAATGACATCCTTAGGAATGCCTTCGAGTGCCGATCGGATAATCGGGTTATCGCTTAAACTCTCTTTTCTTAATATTGTCTCAACGGCTGACATCTCTTGTTTCAGAGGAATTGGCAGACATTCGACATTCATTGAAGGCCTATGGCTTAAGGCCTCTCTCAGTGCTTGGCATAAGACCCAGAGCTCCCGAACAGGTGATTGGTTGCGATCCAACTGTTCTTTCGCTAAATTCGATTCAAATTTTAGTCAACTTTTACTCAGTTTTGAGTCTATTATATAAAGAATCAAACCTTTGATTACTTCTTCGATGACTTGTAATCTGTATAAAGAATTGGAGAATTCGGACTGAAATCGATTCTTCTCTTCCAAAAGCTTCTCCTCTAAAGAGTTGTCATAATTGCGTTTCAACTGATGCCTTAACCCCGACATCTGGTCCTCTAAGTGCTCGTTAAAGGCCGCCAATTGTCGCTTCAATTGTGATTTCAGTTCCGATTCGAACTTCTCTTCGAGTTTTGTCATCTGTTTTATGAGAATTCAAATCGAGTTTAGAATTCAAACTGAAATCCGGTTTCAGACGAAGAACGCAAACCTTTCGCTGGTATTCCAACTCAATGTCATTAAACTGTTTTTGCAATTCTTGCGACTTCTCGTCGTCTGCAGCCGAGAGAGCCATTAAGTGGTCCTTCAGGGCCTCCCTCGCGATCAGCACATCCATGTCCAGCAACGAAGACTCGTTCGAATTGTCAGATTTGTCATCATTTGTCTCCTCTTTCGGCGAATACTTATCAGTCGCTTCTGTGGTCTCGACCTTAGCTTTGGTCTCAATCTTCGTTTCGTTATTTTGTTGTGATTTCTGCGGTTTGTCTTCACTTTTCTTCTCTTCTTTCTTCTTCTCATTACCGGTAATCGAGTCATTGGTTTTCGTCTTAATTGCATTCAATTGCTCGGATCTCTCGCTTCGCTCTCTTTTCTTATCCAAAAAGCTTTCAATCGGTTTGTCTTTCGAGGGACTAATCGACGGAATAATCAAATCCTTGTTTTGAGCGATGGGTCCCAACACTGCATCCAATAGTTTATCCGAATATGGAATCGATTTCTCAACACTCTTTCGGAACTGTTGGTCGTATTTGGCGTAACCTATCGTCAGACCACTCAACACAACCACAGATGAGCCCACAATTAGACCAACTTTCGCCGAATTGCTATCAATTTAATTGAAAACAAATTTTGATTTATTTTTGTCCAATTTGTGGTGAATTTAATTGACGACAAATGGGAAACAAAATTCAAATTCAAACCTCTTTTCCGAATTCGTTGAGTAATAGCGAAGACATTGTTTTGAGTTATGTTTTGAGATATTCTGCGAAATCGAGATTTAAATTCATTTAAACACTAATTTAGTTTCGATATTATTTAATCGATTAGTTATACCGAAATTGACTTCAATTTAATCGCCGATCGAAACATATTTTAACCACTTTTTGATCGCAGTTTACACAAACAAATCTGGATTTAAAAAGTGATAAAATAATTTAATCCAAACTTAATTGCAATTAAATTCAATAAATATTTACCGGTTTTGTCGACCAAAACAGTTTCAGTGCTTAACCTTAAAATTGTTTCTATGCAGAGGTCTTAACGGCTTTTTAGACATTAAAACTTTAAAGTTTATAATTAAAGAAAACAATTTAGTTTTACGTAATATTAGAACTTAGGAGCAAGTTAGTTGGAATTAATTTTACAATCAAATGCTTAAAATATAAGCAAATTAGAAGTCCGAATGCGATTAAATAGTCACTACTGGAGGGAGAGAGGGCTCGGACCGTACGAACTGGGAAGCGGTAGCTGTAGTCACATCCCTAGCTCTGCCAATGTCTATGTCTATTGGCGTCGAGAGTGAGTGTATTGAGAGAGTGAGTGATTGAGTGTCTGAGTGTGAGAGTGTCGGAGCGTTGAGTGTCAGCTGTTTTCCTAACCTTTATTATTGAAATAATTTGATAAAAACAATAAAAATTTTATTTAATTTGTGGTAATAAACATCAGACATGAGTCGAAATTTAGTTAATTTATTAAACGATTTGTTATAATATTAATGCATTTTTGAGCCAATGGGTGGATGTCTTGGATCGCGAAGAAGTCGTCCATCGAGTGGTGATTCGCAAAACAGTAATATTCATCCAAATGGTCGGCAATTACTTTAAACGCCATTTCATTCATTCAAATGTCGATTATTAGGCTTTAATTGATTTTATAATTAATTTAATTTATATTAAATGAATGTTTATATGCATTAAATTGTGAACTAATTTACAATCAATTGTTTGCTTTAGTATCGATCGGAAAGAACCAGCCGTTGAAAGCGGATAAGATTAAGTGGAAGAGGTATGTCATCCCGTCTTCACTCCCAACCCTCCCTACGGCCCCATCTGTTCCCTTCTCTACCCGTTCTCTCATTACTTGTTTGAAAACCATTGCAATTAACGTCGAACTGAACGCCCTATTAGTGACGTCCCGCTAACCGACGGCCAACTGCGCAGCAAAAGGGATGAGTTCTGGGATACGGCGCCGGCTTTTGAAGTAATTGTTTGCTTTAATCGATTGGTTTTTACATTTGTTTTAATTGATTACGAATTTGTCGCTCGAAAGGGACGGAAGGAGATATGGGATGCGTTGAAAGCGGCGGCCTTTGCAGCTGAGAGTAACGACATTCTGCTCGCACAGGCCATTGTCGACGGCGCCAACATCTCATTGCCCAACGGTTTGTGCCGTCACTACTGTCCGCCCAACTGCTTGAGTGCTGACTGTTGTTTAAACCCAATTATAGGAACACTACTCGACTGTTACGATGAGTTGGGAAACCGATACCAACTGCCCATATACTGCGTGAGCGCACCCATCAATTTGATTGAAGAGAGCAGTGACTCCGAGTCGCCATCGCCTGAAAGCGAACCAATCGGTGCCACCGCTGGCGGAGAAGAGATTTTTGTGAAGTTCCGGATCAGTCCGTCTTGTAATGACGTAAAAATGCCGGTTCTCTCGAAGGAAACCGTTTTAAGTGCTAAGAGAAAACTCGCTCTTTTAGAGAACATTGAGCCCTCGCGGCAGCGGTAGGTCCCGACACTTGTTACTTGTTTTCACTGCATTCTAAACGCGGCACTGCTTTCGAGCGCTTCCGCGAACACGACCACCACATGAGCACTGCCTCGACCCGAATGCCCGATTGCCTGCGCCTGAGCCGCGCGTAAGAGTTTGGGTTTCGATGTACTTAAGATGTGCTCTCATTTCAGGTGGTTTTTCGGCGGAAGACTACTGAGTGATAAACTAAAGATAGAAGACGTGAAACTGCAGTCGGGATTCGTAGTACAAGTGGTAGTCTCTTCAATGCAGACTACGGATCATAGTTAGGGCATAGCTATGAGACGGTAGCCGAACAGTTAGCTAATAGTTAGTCAAATCGATTAGTGAACCGAACGTATAGTTTCGATAATTTTCTCAACTGTGATATAAACGACAAAATATATTAACTTTGAATTAATTTCGTCACAAAACTCGAGGAATTTATTTTACTTAAAGACTGAAAACCCGAATCAAAAAGACTTTTGAACTAATGCTTTGTTCGGATTATTCAGTTTATTTGGAATTTATGTGAAGAAATCAATCCATCATTTAATGTGAATTTTATTCCAATATTTCGATTGCATCACAAATCGATACAATTTTCAGTAGGTTTTCGACTAAATTTTCAAATGTTTTTGCATCTAATGGTTCAGCCATTTATCGGTTGTCTTATCGGAAACGACAAAAGCCTTTGCAAACGATTCTTGCCTTCATTTTCATAACAAAATATGTAAATTTCGACACAATTTGTCTAATTTTTCCTTTTCGTTAATATATTCAAAAAAGCATTCATTGCATACATTCTAAGTCGATATCAATTAAAGTTATATTAATTTTCCGGATAATGCGATCGATATTTAATAAATTACTATTTCAGTCGATATTCAAGCAAACATTTATTAGATTTAATTTTATTTTCTCTTTTTGTTACGTTTGTTTTCTGTTTATTATATTAAATAAATCAAATAATTGAATAAACAATTGATTGAAAAAATTTGCATTTTATTTCATCACAAATTTGAACAATTTTTGGTTAGAAATAATTATACCGAAGAAAAACGCGAAGTGATAGTCGAAAAAGCGACTGGGTAGCGGAAAACTTGCGGATAGTGCACAGCCTGTTAAGCAGTCGTGTGCAGGTAAGTTAGCAAGCACAATTACCTGCGGCACTACTACTTAGAAGTCTGGCATCAAATTCTCGAATTCCATTGAATTTTGTCTATTTGTTCAACACTTGAAGTATTTGCGTTGATATCGATTCGAGAGAATAATAAAATATGAGATAAATTCGCTGACATTACTGCATATGAGTCGTGTTTTTTGTTCAAATCACTCCAATTAGTAATAACTAATCGTTTTCTCATCGAAAGACTCAAAGTATAGCTTAATTGGTCCGAACAGACAAACAGATGGAATTGTTCTCAAATTTATGCTATACTTTATCTCTAATCTAATTATTATTAATTAGTACAGTACAAACGCAAACTATACGCACATCAGTACTATATGAAAAATATTAACATGCTCAATTAGCAATGCCAACAAACGTGTTGGACACATTTAATTATTAGCAATTAACAAATATACAAAATTAGAATCACTACATTAGCACTCATTTAGTAGTGTATTAGTAGCTATACATCTGAGAGACGACTCGGACGGCTATAGTGGGCCCGAAGCGCACGAATGCGTTTTGGACGGAAACAACTGTTGAATTGAGAAAAATGATAGGAATTGCAAACAAAAAATTACAAGTGATCTGATGTGTAGAGGGTTTGTACAGTGCATTCGAAGTGAGCAAATCTATGCTATGATAATACATCGGAAAAAGCAAAGTTATTGCCTTTTATCGCATTTGCAAACTAAATAATTGTCAACTATTTTGCGAATTCGCAAATCTCCCCAAATATATACACATTTTAATAGTGAATGTTATAATCAAAAAGTTGTTGAAAGCTCTGGCACTAGACTAGTCACAGAATCGGATAGTGTCTCTGCACTCGCACTTTGAACAATACGCGCTCTGTTCGGCACATCCTATCGACCGGCGAATACCGAGACAACCGTTGAAACTCTACCGAAGGAAGTGACCAAAGGTAGGCATTTGCTCGCAATCTGACGCCGACTCGAATGCAGTCTCGAGT
This sequence comes from Metabelba pulverosa, assembly GCA_034697605.1. NCBI lineage: Eukaryota > Metazoa > Arthropoda > Arachnida > Sarcoptiformes > Damaeidae > Metabelba > Metabelba pulverosa. The sequence goes on from JAQIXC010001703.1 coordinate 10,840, forward strand.
GAAAACCAATATCTCAAGAGCTGATGACCTTTGGCTCTCATAGAAGTAAATGTATAAATAAATGCAAAAAAGTGCAAATGTGCTCAAAAGGGATAACTATTAGGTAGTTCTGAAATCGGATCTGTGTTACGTTGGTTAGCACAGAAGGTAACTTCAGTAGTGCTGCTGCTGTGATGTAATAGTAAGCCTTCACTCGAATGCCAATCATATACTCTATACTCACGACTCGCCACCAGCTTTGCTATCGTTTCAAACCGACTCTTCAAACCAATTCTCAATCATTGCTTCCATTACTTCGAAAATTCATTCCCAAGTCTTTCGACTTTAGTCTTCAGCTAAATATGTCTATAGGACTCACAGACGGACAGACGAATTGATCGAATCAATAGCACAAGAAGTTTGGAAAACAAATGTTTGGAATAAACGCAGGGATTATAAAAAGTTAATTAGAAATGACGCTAAGGTTGCAATGAATAGCAAGTTTATACAGTGTATACCGAAACTGCATATCAAGTGAATAAAGAAGAGATTAAAGTGAACTAAAAGCGTTCGATACAAACACATTGATCACTGATTACTCACCCGCACCACAAGAGTTACTCTATGCATAGACTTGGGTAGAGTTGGCAGAGTTGGCGGAGTAGGTAGAGTATGGAGAGTATGCGAGTGGTTGGAGTAGCAAAGTAGGCAAAGTAGGCAGAGTTGGCAGAGTTGGCAAAGTAGACACAGCTTCTGGTGACGATCGCGTACAGAGACCAGATTAGGCGTCTTCTGGTTTTATGTAGTGATCGAGTGTTTACTTTAGTTGGCCTGCATTTACTCATTTACTCATTTATACGTTTATTCATCTAATGTCGAGACCTACTCAGCGGTAGTACACCAATAGACGGATAGTTTGCACATTCGGTCCATCTCTACACTCAGTCGATTGTGTCGAATGTGTGTACAATTAGAGGTACTGGCGCTGTACTGGTAGTACTGGCGCTGTACTGCTGTACACCTGTTCATTACACTTCTCGACGTGGATGTGGTGGCAATTGTTGGCAATTTGTGTGCAATTCGCTGCCAATTCGGTGGCAATTGGTTGAGGAGTCCGTTCGAAGCAATGCCTACTCGAGCTAACGAACCAACTTTAGCTACTCGACTGACTCGAGTCGAACCAAATGAGCCAAATGGTGGACACTATCTGCTATTGAGCTAACGTGTGATTGGGTGTCGTGTTTAGTCTCACATCCGATTCTGATAACATTGCGTCTATACGCCAATGAGACACCATTTCCTCGATTTTAATATTAAATTTATTTGAAGTTAATGTGTATTCACCTGTTGCCACATTAAAGCACTCTTACTATTAAAACAAATTATTCTCACTGTTTGGTACATGGCACAAGGCACAAGGCACACAATCGAGTGACAAACAGCACAATCTACTAGTGCTCACTAATTAGTACTCAACTCTTCGCTCGAATTTAGTTCAATTCAATGCAATTGCAACTCAACTCTAGCCATTCAAACCATTCAAACCATCAACAGATAGTCTACTGGAGATAAAACTCATTAACAGAATATTTGACGAGAGATAGGATAGAAGTAAAACAAAACTTTCAAATTATAAACCGTTAGTTTCAGATTTCATTGTAGACGAAATCATATAAAATTCAAGCAATAATTTGCTGCTTTTTATCGCTTTATATACTGTTTAATCTAATATTTGCTATTAATCTGAATTTTTTGTTAATTATGCCGTTTATAGAGAAGAGACGTTTGAATTCGTTTTTCGTTTGATTGCAATACAAAGTCAGACCAAAGTTATGATTTGAAACGATACTGATTACGAGTGATTAGACAGTCAAGTGAGGTCAGCCAGACCTACCAGGCCTACCAGGCCTACTATCACTCTATCACTAGTATGTACAGAATGTGCCTATAGCTCTCTTTCGACTCTCTCTCTCTCTCTCTCTCTCTCTCTCTCTCTCTCTCCCAGTTGTCGTCTCCTGTACTCCTGTACTGAACACTATTTTCTTTTAATTTACAGATATCTCGAAAGTGAACTGCGATTGCATGACATGAGCGCTGATAGTGAACAGTCGATACGACTCTCCAATCAAATACTATGCTATTCTACACAATTATACAGTACAGAATAGTATTGAAGTTAGTTTATATTGAATTTTATTCAGTAATGTCGAGTATTGTGCACTACTTGTGACGACAACTGTAAGTACACGACTATTCCTATTGTGTAACCCAAACATTCACTAATTCATTGCTCACCTGTTGTTTCAAACAGTGTTTGCGATACGACTTCGCAAAACTCTATTCGACTCATTGCTATCATATCTAATAAAAGGCATATATTCCGGATGTTTGTACTCTTGCCATACTGTGCCGCACAGAATGGTTTGTGCGGTTTGTCGTATCGAAAGTTTACTCTATATTCTAAGCAATTGATTGATTCGACTCACCATTCAATTCAAGTTTTCCTTCGAACAGATCGGCGGCTCTGATGACTGGTCCGTCTGATCCGACTGTCCGATGCGATTGTGTAATGCTTTGCAGTGCACGATATAAAGAGCGTGTGTCTACGCGAGTGAGCTAGGCACTTTTACGCCCATTATATCGGTCACAAGAAAGTAATGCACAAACT
>JAQIXC010001704.1:0-13466 GCA_034697605.1 Metabelba pulverosa
AAATGTAGTCTCGATTTAAGTACTTGTTATTCAAATCTTTAAAATATCTTTTATTGCAATGAATAAAGATTTGACGGCAATCGGAATAAAAAACTATATTACGTTATGTGTATTATGTGTACTGTAAAGTGTACAGGGTAAAATAGGTAGAACAGGTAGAATGTGTATACTGTAGTAGGGCTTATAGTCAACGCTTTCGTTACATATTTTCATTTGCCTTATCGTCCGTATAATTCATATTCAATCGACGTTTGGGTTAATTTTGAAAAAATTGTTTTTTTCGTATAATGTGTAAAACGAGTTAACAGAGTATATACTGTATAAAATTTATACTATAAACTGTATTGAAGTATAAAATATAGAGTTTAGTAGTGAATCGCTTGTCTGCCTCCCCCTCACCCCTCTCGTCGAGTGCATACGTCATATATGAATAGATTGATGATTGCGAACTGGAATCGCATACTATATTGAGTTGTTTGCTGTGCAGTGTGTGTATGACTGTGTTGAGTGTGGAGTGACCTTCAATTGCTACGGCAGTGGAGTGTGTGTTGGCCCCCATTCGCATTCAAATTGGTTGGAATGGACTGGTCTGTGATGTCGAACCTGTCATACTCTGTGGAGAGGGAGAGCGAGCGCGAGAGCGCACAGAATAGTGTAGTAATAGTTAGTTCATTGACTCAATGCAAGCCTTGAAGGCAGGGAACTGTGGAACTGGATTTGGATTTGGATTGTCTAAACACTCACCACTACCTGAACGCACTGTGCAGTTGTGCTGTGCAGTGCACAGTCAACATTGCATCGTATGCCAGCCAAACAGCTATTATAGCACTACTAGCTCTCTCATCAAACCTCTTCTCTATTCCCGATTCACTGCCGCAAACCTAAACCCAACTATCGCTTCTCCTACCAGTGCCTCCACTAGACGTGAGCGCAACCAACCCATCACACAGCACACTATACCCAATTCGATAGATTAGCTAGATTATATCTGCTTAAATTGTGCACAGTTGTCGCGATAATAAATAATAAATAGATAAAAGTAAATCTAGCATGATATGTGTGAACACCCGATGCATTGGGGTTTATAGGAACGTACATAAGATGGATGAGTAAATTGTTGTGAAACATGGCATAAGTTTGAAATAAACAATAGTTTAAAATGAGAATGGTAGAATATTCGCACACAGGGATAGGAGATGGGGAGCAACGCGGGCTGGGAGGGAGAGACGGGTTGGGAACGAGTGAGGAGTTGGTGTGGAGTTTGAGTTTGTGTACAATAATGTAATTTTAGCCACACTTGTAGTGCACTGGTAGTGTTGCACTGGTAGTGCTGACAGTGTGCAGTGTACTCTAGCAGTCGAGTGCACAGTTGTCTCGCTCACCCCTGCGAGAGTGAGCTGCGCCATAGGTTTGCCCTATAGTCACATTACTGGGCAAACAATTTGCAAATCCATTGCCATTAATACAATTAATGGTATAATCGATTGATTGAGACTCAAGTGCTTATCGAAAGCCAAATCAAAGCAATTGTTATGCAGTGACGACGAGTCGACTAACGACTAACGCTGTACTCGAAATGTAGACAAACGACTCGTTCGCCTAATTCGCCACAAATTCTCTTATTTTTATCGAAAAACATATTTTTCTAAATTGACTCCAATTTTCCATTACTCACCCGATTGGGGTCGACCCGAACCGACGGCATTTGATGGACAGGTCTTTGCACGAAGCGAGTGGTGGATACCTCCAGAAGCGACACTCCGACCATCTCAGCCCTCCGAACATTCCGGGCACTCGAGTCTACCCATATCCGGGCACAACACAGGAACCGGTGCGCAACTCGTACCACCATTCGGGTGCTCACCCGACTCAGCTGTCCCACCACTTGAGCACACTCTACAACATCGGCACCAGTAGTCCACACTCGGCGTCGATAGGGCCTCAAAACTATAGGGACGGCAACTATTCGGTGATTATCTGAATTTAGACTGAATTGAGAGTTAATTAACGCAATGACTGACTGACTGACCCATTGATTGGTTGACTGATTGCAGATCGAAAGACATGAGTACTCATCGCTCGATAGGTATCGAAATCGTAACGATTCGAACGAATTACACCACTCGGGTGGTGGCGCTCATACGGGTGCAAATGCATCGACCGGTGCCAGTGGTCACAGTCAGCCTCCATTAGTACGAAGACGTCCATCACTTCTGCCACACGTTCAGCCAAATGAGTACAACCTCTTGAGCTCGAGTGCAGCTCTGTCTTCAGCCTTCGCTGCCAGAGACAGGTTTGACGCCATGAGTGCACTTAACCTCACTTTCACTAATCGTTTGAATCCGTCGTTAGGTATGAACTCTATCGTTCCGCTCAGTACGACAGTCGGCCGAAGGGAACAACACTTCAGTCATCCCAGATGTCTATGCCCTCGACCACATACGGCCAACACATCGGTCAGACACCCATTCACATGGTTCAGCACGGGATGCATCTGCCGGTCGGCCACCACCACCCGAACCAAGCAATGGTCTCTTCACAACACATGAGTCAATCGCATATAATCCAAGAAATGGCAGACATTAATGTGAATAAGAGGCCCCGACTCGGGTTTGGCAACGACTCGAGGCCTCCACTCCATCAGCCCCTCCTCATCGACACCAGAGATATAGTCGAAGTGAAAAAAGTAATTAATTTGTGTTTATTGTGCCTTTCGTTGGAGACGTCTTGTGCCGCCATTTCACGCATTTTAGCGATTCTACCCAATGCTTGAAATGATGTTTCGCCGCAAAAGACGTTTTGCTGTGAATTGAAACTAATGCCCGATTTATCGCTCTTAGGAACCGGCGTATACGCCGCAAGTCGAGGCCATTTCGCCGACTCTGCCCAACGACGACGTCCGACAAGACATGTCTCCACTCAAGTCGACTAAAGACGAGTTATTGCAGAACATAAACAAAATCGATAGAGAAATAGCACAAACGGAATCACAAATTCAAAAACTACGCAAAAAACACGTATTGATACCATTCCTTACTAACTGTTCCGTCATTTCCTAACTCTCACCTCACTCTTGCAGCAAGAGTTAGAACTGGTCACAAACAAGCCGTGCGCTGAGAACCAAGAATTACAGGACAACTCGGCGCTCGAGTCGAAACAGCTAAGTGTCGCACAACCCATATATTCCGATAACAAAGTAAGTCGTGTTTACGGATTGACATCGCTTTTGCACCGATTGACTCATTGATTATTCGGTGCACTTTAGGCCAAAACAATGAAAGCTCAAACACAATTCGACAAATTAGGACCGATTATCGAATTGGTAATGTATTTGCGGTATTGTATGAAATGTTCGACTCATGTCTGTCTTGTCGACCCAACAGCCCCTTTACAACCAGCCGTCGGACACTCCTATATATCACGAGAATAAACGAAAATATTTAAGTTTTAAGAAGAAATTGATTGTATTTTTTAAGAAGAGATATCAAGAAAAGCAATTGAGAGAACATTACTTAACGGAGAGTTACGACAAACTGATGCTTCAGTGGCTCAAGAAGTTGGAGAAGAAAGAGACGAATCCGACGAAGAAGACTAAAGACATTAAATTAAGAGAATATTTTGAGAAACAGTTTCCCGAACTTCGTAAACAACGCGAAGACAAGGAGAGGTTTTCACGGGTCGGACAGCGTATTCGCAGCGATGCAGAGCTCGAGGAGATTATGGATGGACTGCAGGAACAGGAGTTGGAGGACAAGAAGATGAGGAGTTATGCAGTGATTCCGCCCATCCTTTTAGATTCGAGACATAAAAAACATTATTTTATTAATCGAAACGGTATTATAGAGGACCCGATGGTTGAGTACAAAGAACGTCAAGTTCTCAACATATGGACAGATCAGGAAAAGGAGATATTTAGGGAAAAGTATTTACAGCACCCGAAGAATTTCGGTCTCATCGCCAGCTTTTTAGACCGAAAGAGTGTCTCCGAATGCGTCCAATACTACTATCTCTCGAAAAAAGGAGAAAACTATAAACAAATGCTGAGAAAACAGGTGAAAAAGCGCACCCGAGCTCTGGTCAAAGCACAGCAGCAGCAGCAGCAACAACAACAACAGCAGCAACAGCAGGCGATTGCAGCACAAGCACAGACACAACACAGACCCTCACCCAGTGTTAGTCGACAACAAAATTCCGAAGAAGTGCCGAAAATGACGACAACAACAATAGCGCCGACTATTCCGTCTACAACTATCACAACGTCTGTGGTGTCAACATCTGTGGACACAACCACAACGACAACCAGCAGTGTATGCAGTGATTCGAATGCCGTTCCCAATGCGAGTGAAAGTGTCGAGAGTGCGGGTACGCCAGTGGCGCCCGACATAAAAGCCGAGCTTATTGTGAGCAGCAATAGCTTAAAGTGTGATATGATTAGTGATAACGAGGAGAACGTTGAGATGAATGAGTCGACGTGTGATACCACATACCAGTGCTGTCTTTGTAACTCGAAGTTCGAGAACAATTCGAAGTCAAGACCTGTTACTCTGTCCAATATTAACGTCTATAACATCAGCGCCAGTAGTTTCAAACCCGGGAGTCGAGTATGTCTGGTGTGTCACTTCAAGAGCGTCCAGTGCCACTGTCCGGTGCCTTCCTGTAAGACTCCGCGACGGAAAGTGAAACGATTAAAGTCTTTGCCGCAGCAGTGGTTCGACCTGAACGCCGACGCGAGACAGGTGTACGCCATTGAGCTGAATGTGCCGAACGATGTGCGCAACGCCTGTCCTCGATGTGTGATGCGGATCAGTCGCCGAATCGGTTTAACCACTCCTTCCGATCGGACGGACATTAACCAGAAGAGCGATATATCGACTAATATTGTGTGGAATGAGTCGGAAATGGAACAAATGAAACGCTCGATTGCCGAGTGCGGGAAGAACTGGAACCAAATCGCAGCTCAGGTGCGCACGAAGACCGGCAAAGAATGTCAAGACTTTTATTCGAAACACAAATATTCACTTAATTTGAATAAAATTCTTAAAGAATTTTTGCTCAATTCGGGCAAAACCGGTAAAACACATGACTCCGATTCGGACGAGTACTGGAATTGCATGAGTGGTGACAGTGAGGAGACGTCTAGTGCTGAAGAGGGAGTCGACAGGTGTAACAGCGATACGGCCAGCGCTTCGAGTCCTATACCCAAGAATATCGAAGAGATGGAGACTAACGCGAAGTCGAGTAACGATAAGCGGGAGAAGAGGAGCTCTTCCGGAACTAACCATAACTTCAATAAACTTCAGGACTATAAGGGTTTGAGTGCTTCGCAAACGAGTCTGAAAAGCGATTACGACAGTAGCGCCACTATGAGCGCAGACGAGGGTCAGGGCAATGGCGACAACGAGCGCCTCTCGTCGTCCCCCGCCGTGAGTTTGCCGCCGCGCGCCAGTTCGGCAATGCCGGTGTTCCCGCCCTCGAACAACGTCTACTTTCAACACCACATCGACAAACACGTGCGCCCGGCCAGTCATGACGCGGCTTTTGCTGCCGATATGGCTAATAAATCGTCTCATGCCGTGCCGGCGCACTCGCCCTCTCTGTTGCGATCTTTGGAGTCGAGTGCTCTGAATAGCCGGCAGAAAGTGCCGCCGTTTCTCATTAACCCGAACGCGCCGTCGACGCCTCAAACAACTGCCGCCGTTTCGGTCGCGCCGAACATGAATAAGGAAGAGCCGACGTGTGTGCGCGACCTGATATACCAGGCCATCGAAATGAGCCTTCAATCGCCTCTTAAGCCAATGCGCGCTTCGCAGCCAATGGTCAACAATGAGAGCAATAAAGTGGAAGCGAATGAAGCGATTAATTCGAGTGTCTATCCAATGCCTGTCATTAAGCGCGAGAATGTGATTGATATGAGTAAAGGAGATATGAGTCGAGAGAGTCCGTCCCGGATCTGCTACAAGAATGCAGACATCCAGAGACCCGAAGGCTTGGCGATGATGGCCTCCTATTCGCAACATTTAAGCCCATCTCCAAGTCATGGATCGCACCCATATGTCATCGTCGAACCCGACAATTATGAGGTGCAAGACCTGAGCAAAAAGGACCGGCGAATCGATAGCTACAGTCCTCGTAATTACAGTCCTTTGATGAAAGACCGGGTGCTCTCCCATAGGAACGAATACCCGTATGGGTTAATACCGGCCGCGCATTCGAACCAAAACCGCGGATCAACTCCAGTCAACGAACAGAATATCGACACTAAAGACAATTACAATTTGATTAAACATCCCGACGTCGGTCGGCACATGAACTCGAGTTATATGATGAACGAACGCATGCACTCGCAGGACGTGATCCAAGCGCGAGCCTCGCCATCCAATCGCTCTTTCAATAAAATGTCGTTAACTAAGGGAAGTCCAGTCCCACCGCCGCCGCCGCTGATAACGTCGGGAAAAGCCAATCAATCGTATTCTCAATTGTCTCCGAAGATGTACAGAGAAAAGTCAATTCCAGTCTCGGCCCCGAGTGGGGGCTCTATAACTCAGGGAACTCCAGGAATACCACAACAAAACAGTTTTCCTTTTGGCCAACAGCCCCGATATGAAGGACTTCTACGACAAATGCCGGTTCACAAAGAGGGCGGATCTATAACTCTCGGCACACCCCTAATGGCCGGTAATACTAATCTACCGACTGATCACAACCGGAGAAAAAACGACGTAATGACCGCCGACTCGAACAGAGCAGAGTTGATGGCCCGGAATAACGCTCTTTACGAACAGTCAAATGTCGAACAGTACTACCGGAGAGGGTCGCCGCCGGGCAGTCATATGTACCAACAAAACGCGTATAAAATGTCTAAACCCGGGTATCCGAAGGAATTGCAATTGAGTTCAAATCAAATTATGATTGATTTCAATACTTCCAAACAAATGCTGACCCGAAGGGGCAGTAATTCCAGTGACAAAGAAGGCCGCAGTTCGACACCAATTCACGGCCAGATTGAGTCCCGTTCGGCGCCAAACGAACAGAAAAATTCGTCGCAAAACCGAATCACAAATTCTTATCCGAATTATATCCAAAACTCTGTCACTCCTTCCTCAGGAGTGACGATGTCTTCGTCAGTATATACCGATCGAGTGCCTCATCGAGACAGTCAACCCCAGATGATTGGCTCGTCTGACCCGCATTTGAGCCAATGGTCGGCTCGGCATTCATCGATGGGAGCCCAGAGTCCAAACTATGTGAGTCTGAGTTAACGTGAATTGAATTCCTTTTTATTAATTAGTTTTTGAATGAATTTTTAACTCATAATAGAGTCGTCAGAACGTGATTCAGCACTGGAACGCTCCCAACGTTAAGCAATCAGTGATCCAAACCCCGAAGTCTAGCTCTCCTCGGGAATACAGACCCGATGTGATGAGTCCAGTCACCCATCAGGTGCTGAGGGGACCGATTTCGTCACAAGTGCCGATCTCTCTCCCGCAGCCATCCCTCTACAGCCCCTCTAACGATGCCTTCACTACTTTGGTGAACGCAGCGGCCGCTCAACAAAGCCTTGCCGTTCCCAATATGCCTACTATGGATCGGCGCTCTGTCTCGAGTTCCGGCTCGCGCTCAGAGCTATCGATCCGATCGAACAGCAAAGACAAACCTAGTGTTGAGGGACTGGAGAAGTCGCTAATGGAAATGCACGGCCGGCCCCGCAATTATTCAGACAATGACTCGAATAAGTCTGAAGACAAGTTGAGACCAGTTTCTCACGAATCCGAACCCAAACCCTACGCCAGCGGCCGGTCATTAGGACCGGTGACTGATGACTACGTCTACGTCTTGGAGCAAAGGAGACGACTTGAAATGGAACAGTTTGGAGATCTTGAGCGCCAGAGGTATAACCGTTCGGCCAACGAGCACCAACACCAGAGTGCGGCCATATCGCAGCCCAGTCTTCGCTTTACTCGCGAACCCTTCTCTCGCGAGCAGTTCGAGCGAGAGCTGAGACAACCAACCGATCCGATCAGACATACCGCTGAACATAGTTTTCGAATGAAATCCGAAGACATAGAACTGACTCCTGAGCTGCGGCACAACATATCGGTGGTTAGGCCTCAGGCCAACGAATTAGACAACGAGGCCTCCAAACTGTTCTCCCAATCGTTTCAAAAAGACAATCAAAGGACCAATTCTTCGCGCGGGCAGTTCACTGCCGCCAACCTCATCGACGCCATTATCACCCATCAGATCAACTCAACCACTGAGTCTTCGAACGGCAAAACTAATCCTAATCCGGCCAACAGTCCGGTTCCGAATGTGACGGAAGCGCCTCAAACTGGCGTCGACTCCCTGTTCGCCAGATATAGAAATCCCGAAAAACACATGTCTTCTCAATATCCGAATCGGGAAGAAGTGGTGACAATAGCTGACAGTCCAGAGTCAGACAAATCTTATCAGATTAACGAAAGGATATCTCAAGTGAGTACAGGCGCCGCACCCGACTATTCTTCTAAAGGCCTGACTCTTAACGAACACATCGCGACTATTATATCGAAGAACTACAGCAATGATGATCGAAGTCATGCCAACCCTTTAATTCCAATGGAGGCCCAATCGAGTCCTGTTATATATGGTATGCCAGCCGTGACGGTCGAGCCCAGGAACCAAATGCCTGCCGGCTCTGCCTCCGCCACAGTCCTCGAAGGCATAGCCGCAACTGTTGTTTCAAACGCCTCTTCGGACGCTAACCCTTCGGCCAATCATTCGCCGCCGCATTCGAGTTGGAAATTGCGAAAAGCGTTACAACAGGACAAGGAGGTACGGGAGCCGGACGAACGACAGATCATTCGAATTGTGCAGAACGTCTCGCCGAAGGAAAGGCCTGTTTACCCACAGACCGTTCAGTCCAATTCTCCAGCTCTGAGTCATTACAACGTCGAACCCATTTCTCCGCCGACACACTCAGCCGATACCAGTCCTCAAATGAGTTCGAATTACACGCCAACTATTCAGACGACGTGGTCTCCATCGGGTGCCGGTGTGCAGAGTAGTACAACTAATCGGCAATTCTATAGCGCCGACAGTTCCGAAGTAATGAATTCTGGCAATCCATCGAAACAATTGGTGCAAACGGTGTCGACAACTAACCAATTGAGTGCTAATCACAACCAGAACCGCACAAATCAGCCGCAAATCGGTTTATCGCCATTAGATTACGTGAAGAATCGTATCGTAGAAGTGATGAGAACTACGAGTGACGACACGACTGAAGATCAAAATAAGAGGTCGACTAATGAGAGCCAATCCTCGCAACAAAACGAGAGGACTTCGAGAGACGAAAGCGATTCGAAGACGACTTACAATTCGGTTCTAATCGAAAGGGATGTCTACTCCATGTCTAATAAGTCGAACCCAAGTCCTCTAAAGCGGGAAAAGTCTAGTTCTCCTTCAGTAGCCGAGGCCTATAAGAACGCGTTCTCTTCATCCATATCGTCGTCCGGTTCGACAACAACTGCCGCCACGAGTTCACAAAACGCCGGTCTCTGTGCAGACGACGGAGAGACGGGTCTGAGTTCGGCGAAGAGGACAAGAAAGGCTTCGGGACATGAGTTGCCGCCTCCGGAGAGGGTTGAGATCTCGACAACTCTGGCGAACCCACCCATCGACGACTCGAACAAAACGATGGACTCGGAGACGACGATCAGTCAGAGTTCGACTCATGAGTTGAATAAACCGAATGAAATGATTTGCAATGAAAACATCGAAAACATATCGTCGACTGAAAGTGACGACAAGTCGACAACTCGCGAGAAGTCGAACTGTGAGGTGAGTTCTGCCGGTGCAGAGCAGACATCCAGTTCGAGCCCCCGGCCGGACGTGAAGCACATATACCCAGACAGTCCGAACTCACCCGGAGAGATGGTGATCGACGAGTCCGACCACAACACACCTTCTCTTACCTCTTCGCTGCTGCCGTCCGACAAGACCGACAGCGAGAGTGCGACCACTTCTAGCTCTCAATCGACACAACAGAGTCTTATATCGACGACTGATGTGCCGAACGGTGCGCCCAAAATGGCGGTCATCTGTTCGAGCAGTGAATGCGTGTCGACTGATGTCCAAAATCAAAGCCATTCTATCTCTTCATCAGTGATCGATGTGAAGAAAAGTCCTGTTCCTCAAGTCGGGGATAGCACCGCTGAAACCGATTCTACGCCCAAATATTCCGGTGCGAAGCCAACAAACACTCAGACAGTGACAACTCCGGCCGACGCCGGCAGAGCTCTAAGTTCGGCGAACAGTGTGTCGAGTTCGGCCATAGCCCCAACAGCAGTACCCAATGCTTGTTCCGGTGACTCCAACAGCAAAGTCTCGGCCAACACGTCTGGAGGTAATGACACTAAGAGTTCGAATTGTAGTGATAGCGGTAGTGGTGGCGGTAGTGGTGGAGGAAGTGCTGGCCGTTATGGCGATAGCCTATCATTCGCTTACAATTCATATTTGACGCCATTTTCAGTCTCGTCTTCGCGTGGCATCAGTTCGATGGAAGCGCTCACTCCGAACACGACTCAGTGCGCCAGCAGTTCAAGCATCCAGTCGTCGGCTATTAGTGCGAGCGGAACGCCTACGAGCACTACCAGCAATGTGTTGGCCCCTCAATACGAACCCCTTTCAGACGACGAGTAGTTATCATTGAATATAAACATTAATTGAATACAAATTTATATATATTTCGACAAATGCTGTGATATTTCGATTAACTGACAAATCGCTATAAATTCGACTTTTCATTGATTGTGGTTTGACTTCGACTCCAATTCAATTCACTGCCGATCCGTTCAATAGAAGCTAAGCTCACATCACATACGCGAACCGAACCATAAGTTTATTTACTTTTCACAGGAATTACCATTTCTTACATACAGTGCCTTCGATGGCAACAATTCGGATGTCGACCTCAACTGAAATTATGGCAAACGATCTCTAATTGATAATTGACACAAGAGTAACAAGAATAATGCGAATATAGACAAATTGGACAGTTAGTTTTTATTTAAAGCAAACCATACGATTCGATACGATTTTGACGTAACGGTGCAATCGGTTTATTAAACGGTTTCGGAGTTTTAATTCAAAAATCGCTCACAAATTGTAAACTTGTGTTTATGTATATACGACAATAACAAATTATAAAATTAGCCATGTTCCTTCATGTTATTTATTGCTTCAATTCTTTCTTTAAATACGATGACTGTCGGCCCTCCCGTCCCGGCCCTATATTTTGTCGCCCTTGAGTGACGTGAGTCCGGCTCTCATGATCTCGTCGACTAACAGCAGATTACAGGCAATGGTTGTACTGAAAGTGTAAACAATTGTTAGTCAATACTAATTGGGCTAAAGGGACAGTCAGACTGACCAGGAGTTGATGAGTTGGCGCTTCACTTTAAAGTTGTCGAAAATGCCTAAATCGGTCGGATTGATGGGCTCTCCGGTGCTGAGGTCGACGCCGACGGCACCCTTAGTGCTGTTGTATTCGCTCAATAACTTAATTATGACGTCCTGTTGATCGAAGCCCGCATTGAAGGCCAGGGTTTTCGGGATAATGAGTAGGGCGTCGGCGAAGGCCTGCACTCCTAACTGAGCCTTTCCACTCACTTGGCTCTTGTATGCAACCAGTGCTGAGTGAAGGGCCACTTCAAAGGCACCGGCACCAGGAACTACACTCTTGTCTTCAATGGCATTCTTGATGGCGCGGAGGCCGTCGTGGATGGCATCCTTCGCCTGAACTATCGAGTGCTTATTCGGGCCTTTGATGAGAATAGTCACCGACAATGGGTTCTTCAACTCCTCGACGAACGTATACCTCTCTTCCCCTAATGTGTGCTCATAGACCGCACCGGCATAGCCCAGACATTCGGGTGTCAAGTCATCTAAAGAGTTCATCGGAAAGCCACCGCAGGCTAGGCTCAGGCGCTCCATATTCCGGCGCTTAGCCCTCCGAAGAGCGACAATGCCGGCGCGGGCCAGACTGTCGAGCGATATCGGGTCAATGCCCTGTTGGTTGATAACCACAAAGTTCTTCTCCTCGTCATCGCCGCAAACCTTGTTCTTCAGTTCAATTATTTTGGCGACTCTGTCGTCGATGAACTTCCTTTCGGCCTCAACCAGTCGTTCCCTCTCTTCGGCCGTCTTATAGAAGAAGCCGGAGTGGACTGTCCTGAAGGGCACAGAAGAGCACAATATCTGTTAAATTAGTTATAATTGAAAATATTTGCAAAAAAATCTTTACGTCTTTTCGTATTCGAGCGACACATTAGTGGTCAAAATGAAGGCATTCTTCACGTGTTTCTTCATGTCTGGGTGTCGGGCGCCGTGATCGAGGACCAGGCCTTTGACGAGAGACGTGTCTTCAATCGACTTGTGTTGCATCTCTTGGATCTCAACCATAAACAGGTCGACGGGTTTGTTGTCCTGTCGTATAGAGAGGAGAGCGTCGACACAGATGTCGGCCAAATGGTCGGCCAGTTTGTGGTGCACTTTAGTCCTCAACGAAGTCTTCGCCACATTTAGCAAAGTGTTTCTGTCGACTGTCTTCTGTTCCACTTTAATACTGTTCAACACTTCCAATGCCTTCTTCCGCGACAAGTCATAGCCGTCGGCAATCACTCGCGGATGGACTCCCTTTCGACCAATCATTCGGTTAATTCAATTCAAAACAATTGGACTTTAAATGCAATACTTCACTGATGTAGAGCTCGGCCTGTTTGAGGAGTTCCCCAATGAGGAGGACTGTCGAAGTGGTGCCGTCGCCCGTCTCGTCGTTCTGCGCCGTCGACGCCTTCGCGATCAGGGAAGCCGTCGGGTGTTGTATTTGCTGTGGGGCCGGAAGGACAGGCTTTATATTGCATACTATATATTGGTTTTGGTTTTAAGTGCTTTTCAAATAAAATTAAGTTTTTATATAAATTATATAAATTTATATCAATTTTGAGCGAAGTTTGCAGAACTCAATGCAATACTAGCGGAGCTCTAGTCTGGGTGTGAATAGCACAGGTAGTGTTGCGGTAATGTCTAACTCAGGAATATACCATTTCGTGAAGCAGAACATTGCCGTCTTTGGTAATCTTGATGTCACCGCCGCCGCTGACCAACCTATCGAAAGAATGGCACGAAATGAGTGTTTCGGCAGTGAAAGCCATTTAGGGAATGAGTGTCTGAGTGGGAGTGGGAGAGGAGTGAAGGCATGGCTGGAGTGAACACACATTTTCATTGTGCCTTTCGGACCCAAATTCGTTTTCAGCACTTCTTGTAGGCCTTTCGCACCGCTTATGTTGACGGCTAAGGCCTGCGAGTGTCGCGCGATCTCCGCCTTCGGGTTCAACGCATGAATGGCTGCCATTGTCTCAACGATTAGTTTAATGAATCAGAAACTGAAGAATAGATTGATTTCGACAATGCCTTCAATGCCTTCA
>JAQIXC010001705.1:0-13460 GCA_034697605.1 Metabelba pulverosa
CATAAGCCGGAGATCCCGACGATTGAGTTCTTATGCTATTTGGCCTCACTTTTCGGCATTTGGTTCGGATTCTCATTTTATTCAATCGGTAATTGGCTTAAGCATGCTACAGTTCAGTTTTTTGTAGTGGACAAAAGAATATTTGTTAGAAGCAATGTTCATATAGCACATTGATCAGTGGTATTGTAAATTTAATATAATGAAATTAAATGTAATATAAATTATTTAATACAGCAATCATTTCTTAGATTGATTGACTACATCTATTTTATTACCGTATAATTATAAAATTATTGCTTGTTTAAATATAGTAATTAATTTTAAAAAGGTTATTTATTCAAGTATCTATAAATTTTTACATAATACACTTATATTAAAATTTATATTAATTAACAGACTTAAATAACGCTTAAAATTAATTAATGGTAATAAATCATTACTTTGCTTTGTTCATGTTAAAAATCTTATATAATTTATGTCAAATTTTTAATTTATAATTATTATCAATAATAGAATAATAAATCATATTAATATTATAAATAAATATTATACAGCACGTTTTAATAATTATAAAATAATTGATAATAAATACTGTATTTGATTTATATTTATATAAATAATAGTACAGTAATTATAAAATATATGACATATTTAGTTAATATAACTTATACTAAATGCATAATGTATAATTCTAAAATACATTTACATAGTGATTTAATAAATCATATTTAATAGTTTTATTATATAAACTATAAAAACATATACATAAATAAATTTTGTTTTTACCACAATATACTGTGGCGTGTAATTATAATGCAGTATCATTATTTATTATAATAATATTATAAATTGCTGCTAGCTAGTGATGTTTGCATATTACTAAAAATGTGTATTGTATTAAAGTGATTCAAAAAGTGTAATAAATACTCAGTCATATCAATAACTAAATTGCAATAAAAGTTATATGAATATAAATAAATAACAAAATTTATAAAGCGATAAACGAATAAACATGTCAGAATATAATTCAAACGAATATTTGCCTGCTAACTTAATAATCGAGAACGTGGACGGCCTACTTTATCGCATTGGCCTATTCACCAGGCGCGCCGACGACATTGACATACCGGCGGTAAAACGGCCCGCGCTCTACCGCCCAATCATCATGTTAATAATATTAAGCATAAACATTGTACGCTTATGCGTCTGCATAGCCGTCGCCGACGACTCATACCTGTTGGTTGTGTTCGCCGATTTCGGTAAATATTTAGGCCCTCGGCGTTTCTATAACCTGGTCGAGCTGCACTTCGCCCTGTGCGGACTGGCCTATCAAGCGCTGTATTACGACAACTACCGGCGCGGCGTGCAAAGCACCTTCCTCAAACTATTCGAAATGCTCGCCGGCCGGCGCACGCCCGCCAGCGTCGGCTTCAACGACGCGGCGCTCATTCGGCGCATTTCGCGCCGCTCCCGACTCGTTATTGCCATGATCAAATTCAACACCAAAATTAACATTCTAATTCTAGATGCAATTCTCGTTTTATATCCCCAAGTACTGTATCGCAGTTTCGCCGAGAATGTCTGCTTCACTTTACCCTGGTCGATTCTGTTCGCGATTTATAGTGTTTATCCTTTTATGGAATTTTTTGTTCAGCAATATTACTGCCATTATCTGGTCACGTGGCTAAAATGGCGAATTCGCGCCGTTAATAGGTACGCAGTCATTAATTATATTGTATTTCTCTAAATGTTTTTTTTTGTAATTGAACAGAATAAATTTACATAGCAGAATTTTTATTTTATATTATTTACTTATATTTTATATATTTTAAGTGTTTTCTTATTGCAATATTCAAACACGGATTAATATAATTAGTTGGTATAAAAAGCATTTCGTACATCTATCGAGGTAGTTTTTCTATGCATAATGGGATTTAAGTTCAATAGTCATAGATTACAAAATAATGGCATGTTTGCTGACCCCATACCTCCTGACTAAATTAAAGTAAATTCAGCAAGCTTTTATAAACACATTTTGTTAAAATAAAATGGAAGATTTATTTGTTGCCAAAATCATGGAAATCGGATTGCTAAATCCAAAGTTATAAACATTCAAAATTAGGCAATTTTGTTAATTTTAAATGATTTTCACTATTTTGTATAAATTTAACATATTTGCAAAAGAAAAGAAAATTTTCTAAATTTATAAATATAAGATTATTAAAAGTATTAATATGCATTATATACAGAAATGTTTTATCGAAAAAGCAGTCGCTATTTGACAACCAATTCATACACGAATTGAATGCGATTTACGCCGATATCGATGACTACAACTCGACGTTCTTTTCAAAATATATATTTATATTTTGGAACTCATTCGGAATAATACTGCTATTCTGTATGATAATGGTGATTTTTCAACCGTTGAGCCTGCCTGTATACATTGCACTTGTCTACATTATGATCATGATGATTATCATATTCGGTGCAGTATTATGGCAGATATCATTGCTCAGTCACGAGGCGTACGAGTCGTACGCACCGATACATCAATTAGTGGTTAGGCGTATGATGCGCACTCACCGTATGCCACCTGCGCTACGAGTAGTGTTGCCAGTTCCTAGTATGCTATTCCGGGAGAAATGAAAAAATTTCCTTGATTTCACCTTGAGCATTCCTTGAGATCAGATTTTTAAACTGAAATAACATATAATATTTTTTCAGAGTTAATTAATACTAGTATTATTAATAGCAAAATTTGGGAAACGTTTCACGTGATATTAGTGAAATTAGTAATATTTTACCTATGTTTCAAAATTTCAATCGAAATTTCACTTTTGAGTATACTTGTACAGATTATCTTTAAATCTGATATACTAACAATTCTAAAATATTTATTTTAATTAAAATAACTTATTTTTATCTATACCCCTAATATTTATGTAACGCTCGCACTACGTTCGCGAGCGAAAACTCGAATTGATTTGATTTGATTCGAAATGAATTGAAAACCGAATTTTGCTTTTTGTGCCGAAACGGCGTTTATTGTTGAAAAACGAGAGAAAGTGTTGTTCACTCAGTGAGAGCTGAGACTCGACTGACTCTTCGAGCGGTCAGTCGAAGGGATAAAAGGAGTGGAGAGGAGAGGAGTGAGAAAGAGAGACAAAGAGATTCTCAGAAGTGTGACAATTCTTGGAAAAGAAGACAAAGAAAGTCCTTGAGTGCGGAGAAAGAGGTGTCGGGTGTGCAGAGCGATGTACAGGCGGTACATTTATAATGAAAATTTATTTAGTATTGTAATAAAAATAATGTAAACATTTCTTATTAAAACGGAAACATTAAAATAGTTTAAAATTTTATTAATATTACTGCGTAATTTTAAACTTTTCAGTAAAACTTTTATTCGAAATAAAATTTTTACTGAAATTTTAAAAACTGATTTCTATTTATATTTACAATAAATTTATAAATTCTATAAGTTTGTAAGCAATTTAAGTCACTAATTTCCAGCTCTAGTTAGTTTATTTTCTAACATACAGTATAAAACATTAACTCCAGTCTCACCTTAAGACGATTATCTCATCAACCGCTCAACCGATTTTGAAAATCTTTAATTCAAATTGTTCACATATTTGCCACGCAACTTTCCACGAAAGGGTTTTTGAAAATACTTTGTATTTTAATAATTACAGCAAAAAATGTTTTTTCAATTTTACAAATTTGAAATGATGATATAATGTTAAAATAACTGATAAAACAAAACATTTTTCAAATTTAATAAACACTAATCATTTAAATAAACGTTTAAGATTATACTTAAATTATTTTCAAAATTAAAACAAAAAATAGCTCTTATTGATAAAAATGTGACAAATTATGAAAAAATTATTTTTTCATTTTTTCAACATTTGAGCAAATTCAATTGTAGTATTTAAACCAAAAGTATCTAATTATAAATTTAAACATTTATTTTACTATTTTATATTAAATAAATTATTAAGAAATTACTTTTGGATAATTTTATAATTTCAAATTTGCAAACTAAATAAACGATTTTTGCTGTAATTTTTAAAATACAAGGTATTTTCAAAAACCCTTTCGTGGAAAGTTGCGTGGCAAATATGTGAACAATTTGAATTAAAGATTTTCAAAATCGGTTGAGCGGTTGATGAGATAATCGTCTTAAGGTGAGACTGGAGTTAATGTTTCATACTGTATTTATCATAGTTTAAAAAGTAGTTAATATGTGTATTTATATTTATGATTTAATTTAATACTTATTATTTCAAAATTCTCTCCTTGAGAACTTAGTATCAAGGTGAGAGCTTAACCTGTCGCCTTGAGAATTTGTCCAATTCCGGGAGAATCAAGGTGATTCCTTGAGATCTGGCAACACTAGCTATGAGCCCATAATTATTTCATCAAGCAGAATATAAAAGTATACAGTATTTTATTGTTTTATATTGATTATAACAATAATAATCATACTAATTTATAATAATAATATTAACGTATTTAATATTATTATTACAATAGCAATGCAATATTATAATAAATACATATAACAATAAATTTGTAATTAAAGTAGTAATATATAATATGTTAAAACTATTATAATTTATATTAAATATGTTACTTTATAAATTTTAATTGTATAATTATAAAAACAGATTAATGATCTAATATTACGAATTGTGGATAAAAAAATTGGATTTTCATGCTATAAGTTGTACACCATAACTTATTTTGAAACCTATCAAGTATGTCAGTTATTATACGTTTATTTTAACAAGTTTGGTTGATTAAATTATGTTTAAATTAAATCATTTCTAATAATCACATTTGATTATAAATTACAATTGTCAATCTAATCGAAATTATATCTATATATATTTGTATAGATTATTGCATTTTTGTCATCATTGTTATTAATATATATTGCATTATTATAATTCTTGGAATATTATAAATTGTAATTATGGATGATTATAATAGGTGTAGCAAGAGTAAATTTGGTTTGGATTTTCAATTGATTTATTTTGTTATTGGCATCTAAAAATTAAATAATCAATGTTTCATAAATATTTAAAATTTTTATTATCTTGTTACAATAATTTTTTGTATAAATATATCGCACTGAATAACAACGCAAAATAAAATACTAAATATATAAATGCCTTAATTATAGCAACTTAATAAAAATCAGCATAGCGTAAATTAGTGTATTTACAAACGTACAAAATATGCAAAAATAATTTATCATGACAACAAATTTAAGTATTATTAAGATTATATTTGTTTCGTTTAAAGAATAATTGTGGCCTGCTCACATTGATATTATTAATAGTTAAGATATTTGATATATTTGTTATAAAATTAATATTGTTTACAACTTTTTTAATTATCACCATGATTAAATCGGTAAATAATAGTATATTAAACCCAAACCAAAGACCAAGAATGCTTGAGTTGAGGCACATTAACTCCGAGAAGGACATCTTAAGCCCAATCTCGTAGGTAGTGGTCGGATGCGTTGGATAATCAAAAACCACCATGTAGCTATCGCCATCCTTATCGATTAAATTGCCATTCAACAAATTGAGCGAAAAATACACCGTTGTACAATCAGTAATCATAACATAAATCCTCGCATGTTGTATCGCAAATGAGCTTGGTAATATTATTGCCAATTTTATAACCACAATTAATCTTGTTAGTCGGCATATCAATCATCGAATACAATGTTTCATTTACGCGATTAACGCAATGCGAAAGACATTGGCGTTGCTTTTGCCGGCCAATACAGGACGTGTCGACCGCAGCGAACCGATACGTAACGACTGTTTTGCGCACAAATACATCGATCGATGAATAGAGGAATGCATTCGGTTTCACGACTTCGGCGTTGCGGTAGAAGCGGTGAAACGCGTGTTTGTCGCGCGCGTGCGTCTGCACGAGCAGTGCGTTCTTCTTCAGCTCGTCGTTATTGATGACCTTTATCTCAAAACTAACTTTTTGTTTGACGTAATTGAGCGTCGGCTGAGTCGCGCGTATAGTAAAGCAGTAATCGCCGTCGAGTATGAATTCAACTAGATCAAATGTTCCTGCACTCCATGTTAGATTAGCTTGCTCAATTTTTACCGATATGTTGAATAACTCACGAGGTGTTAGTAATAATGGGAATTGGGCGTCGATTGTCATGTTGTTGAGTAAATTGAGCATGCTATCTTTTGTGGTGTGATTTTTGCCGTTATATTCAATGGAGTTTTGTCGCAAAACATCGTATTTATCGAAACATATACTGATCGCCGGTATCTCTAAATGGCGTTCGTATTCGTACTTAACATTAGTAGTGGTTTCGTAGGAAAAGTAGATTCCATTCAATGTATATAAATGATAGACACATCCCATCAGACATAACAGTTTGAATGCAATTTTTAACGTATTATTGGTTGTGATAACCATTATTACATAAACTTAGTAAAATAAAATGAAATTTAAATAAAATTTGATTAATTAATTTGTTTGTGAATATTTAGTAATTTAAACTATTCTTTATACTTTGTGCTAGTTTTCAAGCACTAGCACTAAAAAAATAATAATAAATTGGAAATAAATAAACTTTATATAGAAAAATGTACTTTTATAGCATTTATAAATAATGATCATTAAAACTTTGATTTTAAAATAATTACCCAAAATAATTGATATATTAATTGTTGTAAAATTTAATTGAAAATTAGCTAACTTAACTTATTTCTCTATTTCATTAAAAAGTTTACATCATGCTTTAAATTTATTGTTTTGCTCAGCAACATATCCAGATATTTTACAGGTAATATATTGTAAATTATTTAAATAAATTCCGGATAATACAATAAGAATAGCAAACAATTATAAATTATTTATATTACAAAAATACAGATATTCAGTATTTGATATTGATAAATTATTTACATTTATATATCATTAAAAATATATTTTAATATATAATAGTCATAAAAGTCGTTAAAAATACAGAACACTATTTAATATTTACAGTATAACCATATAATATCATTTATCAAATATCATGAAAATAGTGATTTGTCAAATATTTCAGAATAATAATTTTAAAGGTAACTTAAATATATATGATATTAGTTTGTATTATAATATTATTTAGAATACAATACAATTCTATAATAAACAATTATTTAATGTGAATATTATTAATGACAAATGTTATTAGCAATTTTATTAAAGTATATTGTAAAATTGAATTTATTAATTATTTTGATATAGAATTAATTAAACAATAAATTATAATTTTTGTCTTGCTTTTAATCCTTGACCTTGCTAAAATATAATTGTAATAATTTAGTTTTTATTGAACAAATTGTTTGTGTGAAGTATCTAGACAATTTATTTTGTTTGTGTCAAATATATTTAGAAAATTGTGTTTGATAAATGTAATATCAGCTATTTGCTTTAATATTGTCTAAATAATAGAAACTCTCATGTTTATAAATATCGTAGATGTGAAAATATAAATGTATTTAATTAAAATGTTATACATGCATTTAATCTATTAATCCTAGAAACAATGAATAAATGTTATTTTTGATAAAATAATTTAAACATTTATTTTTTAGTCAAATTCTATAATTATTTTTATGCAGTAAAGATAAATATTAAAAAGATGCAAATATAATATGAGAATAGTAAAATTATACATAATTTATTTTACTGATGTTTATTGTTTTATGTGTATGTTTTATTTAATGTTACATTTATTATAAATATTCACGGCATTTACTTTATTTTATTTTTATTACCGGTATATGCTTTATAAATATTAAATAAGAATATGTTAAATAAAGGAATACTGTATATAAAGTTATACTGTATATTGACATTTTTCATCATAATTCTACTTTATGTTTGATATAACTATAATCGATATTTAAAATAAACTATTGAATTGTATTAAACGAAAAATTAATTAAAATTTTATACTATCAGTATTATTTAATTAA
Organism: Metabelba pulverosa; assembly: GCA_034697605.1. Lineage (NCBI taxonomy): Eukaryota > Metazoa > Arthropoda > Arachnida > Sarcoptiformes > Damaeidae > Metabelba > Metabelba pulverosa. Next base: position 8,022 of record JAQIXC010001705.1, read on the forward strand.
AAATGTACGCAATTATTATAATTTATATTTATCTTCTGGTTTCTGTTAAGTAACATGGATAAATTTTATGATAATCTAGCTTACAGGCTCTTAATAGAATTTATTTTGTAAATAACAATGAATATATGAATGAATTTATAAAAAATAACTTGATATAAAAACTAATTATATGAAAAAAATTAAACAGCAATAACATTTAAGTAATTAATTTTTCAATTTATTAAATAAGTTTTACTTTTATAAAATTCACTTTTCAATAAATATAAATTAAGCATATATGTTACTAACTAAAAAATAAATTAGTAAACTATAATTATAATTTTTATGCTAATAGAAAAAACACGTTTATTGTTACTGTGTACCGGTATATTGCGTTAACATTGCATTCGATTTTATACATGTATTTAATTTATTGCAAATTGATTGATAAATGTTTTCGTGTTACAATATAATTTAAAAATCAATTTTTGAAATAACTAATGTCTTTATTCTCATAAATAAAATATTACATATTATATATTAAATAATATTAAAACAAAAAAATTTATCTTTGTAAAAGTAATACATATTAAACTTGAAAAGTGCACACCATTAATATATAATTGTGGCACACACTAAAATATTTTTAAAAATAAAAATTAAACATGACAAAATTTAAATTCAACATAATATTTGTGTACAAATTCATGTCAAAATTATTCTGTATATTTGGATGCATTTATCACTTATCAATTATAAATCGCATTTACTTTGCATTCGAGACGACGACTAACGTTAAGTACGAACTCGAGAAACAACTATCAATACCGGCGATCAGTATCTGTTTCGACACAATCGACATAATCAACACATCGCTAATAATTAACATGTATAATATTACAAGTAATAATACAAAACAAGAACTGCATAGCCTATTTGAAGAATTGCCGTTTATCGATCAATTTAATTATTTAATTAATCCTGTTACATTATTCAAATGCAAAATTGAGCTAGATGAAAACGAGCGAAAAACGTACAATCTATTTAAGAATTACACTCCACCTGATGCAATTATACATCCGGATTATTGTTTCACAATTAATCCCGAACTTAACTCAATATTTAAACAAGCTAAAAAGGGTATATTCTTTAAAATAACAATTAATAACAAACATGATATTTCGAGCAATGAGTTAGCTATCAAGATACATTCTCCGCATACTTATATATACAATCATATTAGCGACGACTCGGAGCGGCTCCGACTGAATACATCGCACATTTCGGTGATAACTGTCCGCAAGACTGTAGTCGCGTATGGCTTCGATGCGTACAATACCTCTTGTAATGGACGCCAAACGCGCGATCAGTGTTTCAATGATTGCTATCTTAAATATAAGCATGATAATAACTTAAGAAATGAGAAAATAATTGGCGCTTTCAAACATCGGGATAATATCACCCTGCTCACGTCAAATACTGACTGCGAGAAAAATTGCGATTATATAACAGATTGTGTGACCGAATATTTTGCGTTGACTGTAGTTAACGGCCAATACTATGATAATGATTTGAATGAATATAATATACATTTCGAGTATCCGTCGCATCCGACCACTACTTATCAAATCTATCCGAAAATGTCGTTCGAAGAGGTTATATGTCTTAATGCAAGTATTCTTAGTCTATGGTTTGGATTCAATATTTTGTTATTTACAGATTTTTGCTTGATAATATCTAATCAATTTAAAAAGTGTAAATTTTTTGCTTGTATAAACAAACCGAAAATATTTATTTTGAAACAATATGTATCAAATAATAATATTATTAATGTAAGACCTGCACATGATACTATATTGTAAGAATAATTATTGCTAACAATTAATTTAAATTAGTAAATTCCTGTATATTAATGCAAAATAATAAATATGAATTATTATAATAAATTTATGTATATTTTAATTTACATAAAATAATTAATAAAATGTTTAATCTTCTTTATTATCTGCTACTATATCATTTTGTAACAAATTTTAAAACCCTACAGCAAAAATATAGCTTGATCAATTTTTGCTACATGTTTATAAAATCAAATTAAATGATAATACATATATAAGTGATTTACTTTTAAATAGAAAATAGTATTTTTTAATTGCGTGCGACACAACTTAAAAAACTAATATGAAGTGGTTAGACTATTATTTATTTTGATTAAATGATAACTATGTATAAATATTTATCAATAATTTCTGTTTTATAAATTATAAATGCTAAGTTACAATTAATTATTTTAGAAATTAATAAATAAATGCAGTATATATAATAATTCATATTATATTATCTAAAATTTAGTTAATTGCATTTCTTAATAAAAATAATTCATTTTTTAAATACTCTATCAAAAATAAAAACTTGTGTCAATCAACTATTATTTATTTAATTGATTGTATCGTAAATATAATTGTTATAAATAATAAAAAAATATTATATTTTGTGTAATAAACAATACAATAAATAAATTTGTTTTAAATTGATTGATGTGTATTGTGTAATATTAAAATATATAAAATCTGTCTACAAACTGTCTGTCTTATAAGAATAATTCAATAGTCTAAAATTAATACGTAAATTATCGAATAGCATTGTATCCATTAGATAAATTAATAATAAATTTTCCTAACATTACAAAAAAAAATTTAATTTTATAAATAAATTAAAATAAGTGACATATATATTTTTAAACTAAAGCAAATACAAAAATTATATTGATTATCTAATATTATCTAAATAAACTAAATTATAGCACAACTAATTATTATTGTTATAATATTAATTTGTACTAAAAATGTTAAACATGATAAAGAGATTATCTTTAAATACAAATACAACATTTGTTTATAAAATACTTTTAAAATTATTCTGTATATTCGGATGCGTTTATCACTTATCGATAATAAATCAAAAATACTTCGCATTCGAGACGACGACTAACGTTAAGTACGAACTCGAGAAACAACTGTCGATACCAGCAATGAGTTTATGTCTCGAAACAATCAACATGGTAAACACAACACTATTTGGTAACTTGCATAAATTTTTAAATATAAATACAGCTCAAGATTTAAAAGATATATTAAACATATCTCAGTATATTAACACGCTTAATTATTATACCAACATTACAGGAAAAGAACTGATTAATTTATTTAACAATGTGCCGTATAGCAAACAATTTGCTTATCTAATTAAGCCTGATAAATTTTTTAAATATCAAATTGAGCTTGGTGAAAATGAGCAGACTCCGTACGATGTATTGGAAAACTACACAGTTTCCGAAGCAATTATAAATTCAAGCTATTGTTTAACACTTAACCCGGAGTTTGGATTAAAATTTAAGAAAGCTAAAAGTCATATATTTTTCAATGTTATAGTTATGGATAAAAATAATATAAATACAAATGAGCTAATGATCCAGATACATTCGCCGCATACATATGTCTACAGTCATTACGCCGAAGACTCGGAAACACTTCGACTCAACACATCGCATTATTCGGCTCTGACTGTACGCAAGACTGTAGTCGCGTATGGCTTCGATGCGTACAATACCTCTTGTAATGGACGCCAAACACGCGATCAGTGTCTCAATCATTGCTATCGTAACTATAAACTTGCTAACTACACAACAAATGATACGATAGTTGGTGGGTTTAAGCATGTCAATGATATTACCCTGATCAGAATGGATACTGACTGCGAGAGAAACTGCGATTATATAACAGACTGTGTGACCGAATATTTTGCGTTGACTGTAGAAAGCGGTCAATACTTCGAAAACAATTCAAATGAATATAATATTTATTTTGAGTATCCGTCGCATCCGACCACTACTTACGAGATCTCACCGAAGATGTCGTTCGAAGAGTTTTGTTGTCTCAACGCGAGTATTCTTAGTCTATGGTTTGGATTCACTATAATACTAGTTACAGATTATTTCTTAATTATATGTAATAGATTTAAGCATTGTAAATTTTTTACAATAATTAATAAATCGAATATAATTATTTTGAAACCGCACATTACTAGAGATAAAATAAACAAAATAGAACCAACATGTTCTACTACACATTGTCAGGTTAAGCGTTGTAAATAAATGTTACTTACTTAGTTTAATATCTATAGTTATTTTACCTTATGTATATTTAATATAAGCATTAACCTCATATAAATAATATTGGGCTCATTCTATATGTAAAACAATACAAAAGTTTTACATATTTTTACAAAATTTAAACTCTGACTTTAAAATAAAGTAACTAGTTTGATGCTGAACGGTTTTTATTTCTAATATTTACCAAATACTTTTTGATATTCCAATTATTTTAGTAATTACAACAATTTCATTATTTTTATATAATTTGAGTTGATATATCATGTTATTTTCATTAAATTATTTAAGGAAAAATTTGATTAAAAATTGACTAATAATATTAATATATCTTTAATTTCTAAAATATTAACAACATTTAAACTATTCTGTTGTAAAAAATAAATAGCATGCATAATTGAGTTTAGTTTGAGTAACAAGCCACACAAGAAATTAAACTTGGTAAAAAGCTTAAATATAAACGTGTTAACCAGCAAAAATTTTAAAGTAATATGTAATAATTTTAAAATGTTTTTATAAAAATATATATAATTCAAAAATGAATTTAATTTAAATATATAAAAACAAAATCGTTAATAACTAAATTATAGCCACATGTTATATTCAAAGTATGATTTAAAAATGTTATTTATTTTTAAAAGCAAGATAATAGTGATTTTTATTTTAATTCTGCATTGTTATTTAATACTGCATTTATTTAGTGTTGCGCTACCTGATACTTTAATTCTATCAAATGTGTAGTAGTATTATTTGACATAATTTTATTAAGTAATTTATAAGCTTAATAAACTTATTTATTATTATTTCAAAAATTGTTATGTTATTAACTTATTATTTATAAAACAAAATGTTTGAAATGTTTAATATAATTATTTTATTTTATTAAATATTAGTTTATTTCTATATTAATTTAAATATTTTGTTTATTTGTAAAATAATCAATATAAATAATTGTTATAACAAAATAATTTGCGAAAATAAAGCAATGCATTTAAAATAATGTAACAATTAATTTTGTTATATTTATTCATCAAATGTAATAATTAACTTTTTTTATTAGAATGTTGCATCGTGTTTTCAGTATAATTAAGTCAAAATAATAAATAATCTATTGTTTATTAAATAATCTAAATATTAACTAACAGGTACCCCTTAGTAGAGTGTGTAATGCCGTACGCTATTGAAACATATTTTAAATTAAACATCTATATTTACATAAGTAATTTTGTAAAAAATTAGCGGCGTATGAGTTGTCCTCTTAATGCAGTTATCGGTTAAATTCTCACTTGCAA
>JAQIXC010001706.1:0-13459 GCA_034697605.1 Metabelba pulverosa
TCACTTCAGAGCTCTCGTACGCGTCGTTCGCATTTAGTTTTTGCTTTTTTCTCGTCAGTACTCCACTGGTTGTTGACTGTAGTGCCGGTGCTCTCACTCTCGACATAACAATTGTCTATTATTTTCTCATTCCTCTCTGCGTGCGTGTGCTGTCAGTGCGCTGTTAGACCTGCTTTTCAATCGAGTTTTTACTGCTTTTTCTTATTTTTCTATCCATTCACTCATTTCTGACGTTTGGGTCGATTTTTGGTTTTTATTATTCTATTGTTTTTTATTTTTGTGTTTTTTCTGATTAAATAATTTTTTTCTGATATTCACAATCATATCGAGTGATGACAACCCATTCGAACCTTAATGACTGGTCGAGAGGCCAGTCATCTGTAGGCCATTCCACGACTGATTTAATGAGTCTGACTATTGAGTTGTGAATTACTTTTAGTTTTTAACAAAAGTTTTAAAAAAAAGTTAAGTTTTAATTAAAAACTTTTAATTAAAAAAAGAATTTTATGTCTCAAACAGACGGCGCTTATCATCGCGAAGATCGCCTGTTGGACGACCAGCGAACCGATCGAGGGCTCGGATCTGAGTTTGTACTTCACGTGGCTCAGGGATCAGCTCAAGACACAGGTGAGGCGCCGGCAGAAGAGAGGTTTTGCGCGACATTCGGATTAAACTAATTGTCGTTTTTGCGTTACGCCTACGAATCGGGCCGTTTAGGGCAACGAATACCTGCAGACGATCGCGCGCTGCCTGCAGATGATGCTTCAGGTCGACCGCTTCCGCGACGTGTTCGTGGGTATGGACGGCATCACGACGATCATGGCGGTGCTCGCCGGCCGCGTCAACTTCCAGATCCAGTATCAGCTCATCTTCTGCCTCTGGATCTGCTCGTTCGACGAGGCGCTGGCCACGAAGATGAACAAATACAACGTGATCCCGGTGCTCGCCGACATTCTCTCCGAAGCGGTCAAGGAGAAGGTCACGCGCATGATTCTGGCCACGTTCCGGGTCAGTCACTACTACCTGTGCCCTCTTTTGCGCAATATTATCTATGTTTGAGTGCAATGATTAAATTTAACCTTGGAGATTTGATTTGATACATGAAAACAATCTGGTTTAATGAGCGCTCCACTTTCTGCTAATTTGTTCATGTTTATTTTGGACAGTAGGGGTTGTAGGCAGAGGGGGTTGAGGTGTGTTTTGTTTGTAATTTTTGTTTTTAACTGTATTTTTGTTTTGTTTTGTTTTGTCATAGAATCTGATTGAGAAGCCGACGGACGACGAGACGTCGCGCGACAACGCGATCACAATGGTTCAGTGCAAGGTATGTGTGCGCGATGTGCCGGTGCTCTGTCACCTGTGCTGTGTTTATTTGAGAGCAATGATTAAATTATACCTTGGAGATTTGATTGAATCTTGAAAACAATCTGGTTGAATGAGCTCTCCTTTGCATAAGCTAATTGTTCTTGTTATTTTTGGCCCGGGAGAGGGCCGAGGGAGGGCTTAGATAGGATATAAACTAAATTTTATTTCAATATTTGTTTTCGAATTTGATTTTTAATATTTGTTTTCGTCGTTTAGGTCCTGAAGCAGTTGGAGATCCTGCAGCAGTCGGGCCAGAAGTTCGACGACCCGGACATCAAGGAGGACATCGAGTTCCTGACTGAGAAGCTGCAGGCGTCCGTACAGGACCTGTCGTCGCTCGACGAGTACTCGACCGAAGTGAAGTCGGGCCGACTCGAGTGGTCGCCCGTCCACTCGAGCGAGAAGTTCTGGCGCGAGAACGCCGTCCGCCTCAACGAGAAGAACTACGAGCTCCTGAAGATTCTCGTGCGGCTGCTCGAGACGAGCAAAGACCCGCTGGTGCTGTCGGTCGCGTCGCACGACTTGGGCGAATACGTGCGGCACTACGCGCGCGGAAAAGTGTATGTTTTGCTCTGCCGTTCCGCTACTTTAATAGTCAATGAATTGACTTTTTATGTGATTTTGTTTTTGGTTTTAATTTGATTTTTTGGTTTGATTTCAATGATGACTATTACCAGAACCTGACTATAACTGAAGGGTTTCTTTACACTGATTTAATGAGTCTGAGAGTTGAATTAATTGTTTTGTTATGTATTTTTAGAATATTATATTTATATATTTATTTGAATTAACACGTTTGCATACCTGTGCACCCGTAGTGTGACCGAGAACTTGGGCGGAAAGCACTTAGTGATGCAACTGCTGACACACGAAGACCCGAACGTACGATACGAAGCGCTGCTATGCGTTCAGAAGTTGATGGTTCAGAAGTGGTATGTCTTTCGCGAATTATATTCTCTTTTTAAAACTTTTTTTTATGTAGTTTTCGATAATTTAATGAAATATTTTTGTCTGTATTTTAGGGAATACTTAGGCAAACAGCTGGAGAAGGACACGGGCGCGAAGAACCGGTCGAACGAGTTGAGCGTCAAGTCGTAGCCGACTGTCCCGCGCGCGCACCCGAACGACATTCCCTATTCATTCGAAACAAAACGACAACAAATGTGTATTAAAAAGCGCTTTACGTCTCTCTCAGCGGTGTTTTCGGGCGAAACGAGTGTTTGCTTTCCATTATTCAAAACTACTAATCGAGAAATTAAATTGAATTTATCGCTGATTTATTGATTGATAAGTTTAATTAATTTATAAAATTAACTTAAATACAATGTAAATGTGTAAACGAATCGGAATTAATTGGAGTTTTTAGAGACTAAGATATGTTTGGCATTGATTCGAATGAATGAATGAATAGTTTATTATTTCTGTTAATAATTATCAATCGATTTTTGTTTTTCCTTTTAATTTCTGATAATATTTTCGATTAAATAATTTTAGATTTTTATTTCAAACATGTTGTAAAATCTAGTCTAGGAATGCGATTGAAATTGTATTGAGAAAATCAAGATTAAAAATATATTCATTAAAATACCATGATTAAGTTTAAAGCCGCGATTACATTTATTTATTTTAATTGAATACTTGTTACTAATTGTTTAAATATAAATTTTTGCTAGCTATTGTTAGTATATTTGGCTTTACCAGGATGGTTAGCGATAAGAGTTTAAGGTAGCATGATCACTGAACATGAGGTAATCGTGATAAATAGATCATGACAAATTTTAAGTCAAATATTTATATTTGTTGAGTTGTGAATCAATTTTTTTTAGTAATAGAATAGGATTTTAGATTAACAATTTATCATGCTATTTTTATCTGACCTAGAAATGAGATAGTAATTTATACGAAAATATCGTACATTAAAATACTTGTGCATGATAAAAGTGTAAACACATTTACAATATTAATATATGAAGCGGTAAATACTTCAGTGAACTTTTTAGCAAGTCAATTGCCATACTTATAAAACAGGATTTTATCATGGAAAAATAAAAACTGTGCAAAATATTTAAACTACAGTATTCACACTTACTACATTTTTGTAATTTACTTTCAGATGAACTTGCTAATTTAGCCGTAAAAATAAGTAATGATTCATTAGTTGTGCGACAAATGTATGTTTAACATGTAGCTTATAATCAGTCTTTCCCACAAATAGGCCCCGGCACCACTGTCTATGTAAAAAGTTAATGGATTTTGCATGGTACAGTAGCGCCGGGGGCTATTTTTGAAAAAAAACTGCTTATAATAATAACCACTAAAACTGCAGTGAATTGTTTTAAACTTGTTATCAGAGTTAGCGCTGATTTAAAACTTAGTGAAAAGTGAAAAATATGACAAATTTTGGCAAAATGTTTAAACTAATATTTTAATATTATTCTACTTTACTATACAATACTTATTTTTTTTAAAAATAACTTAGTAAAAATTATGATTATCATGACAAACAAAAATGAGTATATTTTTGAATTGCTATAAAATGAATTTGGCTAATGAACCTTGGTAAACGCTCACATTTTAGTAATGGTCACATTTGTGTGCAGCGCCTGCATAAAGAAAGACAGTGTTAGATTTGCTTCAATATAAGACTGTAATTCATTTAACAAAAGAACAAGTTTATTTTTTAAAAATTACTATACTAATAAATTTACTGAGTAATATGTCTTCGAATCAACTAGTTTATCGCAAAAGTTTGCTCATAAAGATCGCAAACTTCTTGAGCCGCAATGAGCGAACGGGCGGCGAACTGAGCCGACAGACCATTCCTGGCGATGCGTTCAAAGTCGAGTCGAAAGTCTTCGACATTTCATTCATCAAAGACTCAATCGATTTGTCGATCAAATTGGAGTCAAACGCCGTATTCGACGAGAATATGAGACTCGTATTGAAGGCATTTATCGTCAATCTCGAGTCGAAACACACGAATATAGTGTCGATAGACCGCCGGTTTCTTATTTTTAAATGTTTAACACGTACTATCAAGTTCATTTCGGGCCGGGAATTGATTGCCAATTCAATTGAGTTATTACCGCACAATCAGCTGTCGATCAGAGTCGACGTACTTCTCTATAAACCAATCGATTTGTCCATTCAATTGAACCACTCTTTTGATAAGCTATTCAATTGTCGAGAGTTTTCCGATTCAAAGATAATTTGCGGTCGAAACGAGTTTTTCGTCAGTAAAGCGATCCTCAGTCAGCGGTCGGAAGTGTTTCGATCGATGTTTGCGAATGACGTGAAAGAGAAGGAAACGAATGAAGTGGTCGTCGAAGACATCGAACCCCAAGTTATGGAAAGGTTTCTCAAACTCTTATATTCGGATAGTATTGTAGAAATCGATGGATTCGCTGAACAACTGTTCTATTGTTGTGATAAATACCGAGTTTTCGATTTGAAGACCGTTTGCGCAAAAGTATTGTTTTCGACAATTAGTGTGAAAAATGCGCTTAAATTACTGAAAATGTTTGAGAAATACGGTATCGAAAAGTTGAGACAAAAATCGATTGCATTTATTGTCGGAAATATGGACCGAATTCTGTGGAACTATTCGTACGATTTGCCCGAATTATACGAAAAGAATTTGTTTGCAATTATTTCGGCAATGAATCGACGGATTAGTGATTCTGATAAGGGTTTGACTGAAGCCAAGACTGAGATGAAAGTTTCGCTTTCGTACATCGAATGAATATTTTAATCCAGTTAATTTTGAATTTTTGATTAGTTTATTTTATAGTATAGTTTAGTAGAAATGAATCATTACATTATTTTATACGCAACTGTAAAAGCATTAACATATTTTAGACATTTTATTTTAAATACTATACATGTTTAACTAACTTGTTTTATTTTATAAACTTATTTAATGTTTTATTGTACTTTTATCAAATAAATAAATAAAACTATGTTATTTTAACTTGTTTGGTTTTTCAGAGCAAACTGCTTATTCGACTGCCTTTTGTTGACGTTCCCCTACCATTCCCCTCCCATTCCCCTCTCATTCCCTTATTCCTTATTATTCATTTAAAAAAATTTTTATTTGTATTTACTTCAAAGCACAGAAAAAAATTCGGTTTATTTTGTTCTGAGTTTTATTGTAACATGTTACTCTTATAAAATCTAGTCAACAAATGCGCATATAAGTTAAATGCATAAAATTAAAAAGCTTTACCTAAAGTCTAAATGTCAAATACATATATTTTTGCATGAAACTTTTAACAAATAATAATGATACAAATAGTAACTAGTGTATCTTTTTAATCATGTCGTCATGATTAATTTTATAACAAGTTTAGTTAGACAAACAGTATGACTATTTTAGCTAACAAAAATCTTAGTCAAACCTAACATTGATTATCATGGTAGACAAAAAAAACTTTAAAGATATATCATTAACATTAAACTTTATTGTGATCAGTTTGTAAATATTCATTATTTAAAAATGAGTATGGCTAATTAACCTTGATAAAAAACACAAATACATATTTTAGTAACACAGCACATTAGTGTGCAAGTCCATAGGGAAAGACAAAGCGACTAATTAAACACATTATTATATTTAGCGTTAATAAACATACAAAGTAGAATTGAGCCGAAATAGTTACTCGCTAATATGTCTTCGAATCAACTAGTGTTTCGCAAATGCTTGCTAATAAAAATCGCAAACTTCTTGAGCCGCGCGGAGAGAGCGAGCGGTGAACTGCGCCGACAGACCATTAGCGGCGATGCGTTCAAAGTCGAGTCGAAAGTATTCGGCATTGCATTCAAAAAACATTATACAGATCTGTCGATCGACTTGGACTCCGACGACGCGTTCGACGCGAACGTACGGCTCGTTATCAACGCGTTTATCATCGACTCCGAGTCAATCGCCACAAATCTGGTCGCGAGAGAACACGTATTTAACGGCTTTAATAAATTGAAGCGTACTATCATGCTTATTTCGAGCCGAGAATTGTTCGCCTATTCGGCCGAGTTATTACCGCGCAATCAGTTGTCGATCGGAATCGACGTAACTCTCTATAAATCGATCGACTTATCCGTGCAATTGAACGGCTCTTTTAATAGTATATTCAATTGCCGCGAGTTTTCCGACTCGAAGATAATTTGCGGTAAAAACGAGTTTTACGTTAATAAAGCGATTCTTAGTTTGCGTTCAGAAGTGTTTCGACAGATGTTTGCGAATGACATGAAAGAGAAGAAAACGAATGAAGTGGTCGTCGAAGACATCGAACCCGAAGTTATGGAACTGTTTCTCAAACTCCTATATTCGGGAGATATTGCGGTCATTGAGGTATTCGCCGAACAATTGCTCTATTGTTGCGATAAATACCAAGTTTTGGATCTGAAGAACATTTGCGCAAAAATACTGTTTTCGACAATTAATGCGAAAAATGCGCTGAAATTACTGAAAGCGTTCGACGCATACGGTATCGAAAAGTTGAGACGAAAAACGATTGCATTTATTGTCGCGAATATGGATCGCATTCTGTGCGGCTCTGCGCGCGATTGGCCCGAATTCTACGAAAAGAACATGTTGGAAATTTTGTCTTCTATGAATAAACTGGTTTGTGATTCGGATAACGGCTTGACTGCAGCCAAGACTGAAATGAAAGTCTCGTTTTCGTACATCGAATGAATGTTTTTATTTATTTATTCAGTTTTATATAAAATTAATTCTTTTGATAATTTTGTTTTAATCTATATTTAGACATCGATTATCGACAACTACTTGTTTAATTTTATTAGCACTAACACAACACTATTTTATTATCACTAATATTTAACCATGTTTACGAGTTTTTGTAATTTGTTTGTTTAAGTTAATAAATATCTTGTTGTTTTTAAATCAAATCAATATTCGTTAATATTTATACTTGTTGGGATTACATAACATTATATTTTATAAAATAGCAATCGCAAAATTTATTGAATACGCTAAGTTTATATTTTACAATAAAAATTTATTATTAATTTTACTCTGATTAGCATTGTAATTTAAAACTAGACTTTAAATTTGCATAATTAAAAGTTTTAGTTATTAAGCAGATAAATATTTCAATAGTTTGATAAAGAAATATTAGCTATAAATATAAGTATCAAGATTCTCTCAATAAGTATTACCATACCGGTCTAATGGTTAGAGTGCACACCCATGAATAGTGTGGCTCAGGTTCGATTCTACCTTGCTATTTTACTTCTTTTTTTTGCAAAATTTTGTAAGAATCTAATTTGATATTTTTTTTTATAAAATAGCAAAAAAAGCATTCTAGATCAGGGCTAGATCCCGGGGCGCATAGTTGCGTTCTAAATGATTGGCGAGCGCTCTAACCGCTACACCACTATTGCAAACTGACTAACTCTACACTTCTACTTATGTTAAATAAATAGACTTGGTGAAATTTTCAAACTAATGTTTACTGAAAACCAGATAAATTATACATACTTATCAATGATAGTAATCATTTAAGCTATATATTTTTTAACAAGTATAAATAAATAATTTAAATATAATTTAAACAGTTTAAGAAATAACACAAATTTTATTTGAATAACGAAAATGAGTTATAATTGAAACGATTGACAATTGAATAACGAATTGAATTAATAATTGCATTGAAATGTTAGTTAAGATAGAAATACATAGTTTTCTTCGATTTGTAATTTTGTAATGAAATTAAATACTAACTTAAGGATAGTTTTTATATCGAGTTTTGAAATAAACATTTATATAATGTATGAAAACGAGACCAACATTTCAGTCACCGTTTTAGTCGATCTGTCGTTCAAACGCTTCGACATTTCACTCAATTGTCCGACAATTGCGAACCAATTCTTATCCGACAATCCGTTCCATTCGTTCGGGTATTTCGAGACAATCTGTTCGGCGTTTCTGGCAATGAATTCAATCGACTTTTGCTTCAACTCATCCATACAGTAGTTGTCGAAAGTCTTCAACAGTTTTATCGCATTCTTTGCACTTATTGTCGAAAACAGAACTTTTCCGCAAATGTGCTTCAAATCCAAAACTTGGTATTCATCGCAACAGTAGAGCAGTTCTTCGGTCAACACATCGATGTCGGCAACACTTCCCGAATATAAGAGTTTGAGAAACCGTTGCATAACTTCGGGTTCGATGTCTTCGACGACCACTTCATTCGTTTCCTTCTCTTCCTTCACAATCATTTCGATCGCAAACATCAGTCGAAACACTTCCGAACGGCGACTGAGAATCACTTTATGAACAAAAAACTCTTTTTGTCCGCAAATTATCTTCAAATCCGATAACTCTCGCGATTCGAAAGTCTCGTCAAAAGTGGTATTGAATTGAATCGACAGTTCAATCGGTTTATAGAAAGTAAAGTCGAAACCAATTGAGAGCTTATTGTTCGGCAATAACTGCTCGGATTCGGCGACCAATTCGTTGATTGCAATCAACGGAAAGATGTTTCTAAACCCGAGATCAGCGCTCGGGAAGAGCTCTTCCGTTTCGGTCGCATACTTGCGCTCCGACTCGCGGTCGACGACAAACGCCTTCACAACGAGTCTCGCATTCGCTTCGAACGGATATTCATTTGCGAACAAATCGATCGACACATCCGTCTCGTCGTAAACGATCGAAATGTCGACGCATTTCGAGTCAAACCAAACGCAATCGAAGCCGAGTTTGCGGTGACTTCGGCGGTCATTAGTCCACTTGTTATCACCGAATTTGGGCCAACCATTCGGCGCCGTTTCGACCAAAACGTTTTCGATCGTAAAAAGCAGTTTCGTTCGAAACAGCACTTGAGTCGACATTTCGATCGGCGTTTCGCTAACCGTTCAGTCGATTCGGTTTTCGCCACTAATTGAGCGCTAAATCTGTTATACGTTTTGTTATGAATTCAAAACCGGATTTCTATTCCGTTTTGTTGTTTACAAACAATCGATTCGTTTGATTGCAAACAGAAGTCAATTCGAAATCTGTTTTGACGTTCTATTGACGCACTAATCACGTGACGCGTTGTCTATGTTTTGACTGTCAAACATGAATAACGTATTTGATAATAAACTTGCTAATGTTTAAATTGATAATGTATTTATTTTATAAGAAATAATTCATAACTTGTTTAATCATATTATTATTTTTAATTATCATTATGGTTATTTTTTTATATTAACATGTTGCTATTTTGCATTTATTAAATTATAGTTGTTGATGTACTATTATACTACTAATTTATTTATTCCTTAATTTTAAGTTTTTAGATATTAATTTTAATCTTAATATTTTGCTATGATAGATTTTATTTCAAAACTAATTAACTAAATTGTTTTGTACATGGTTATAATTAGTATTTAATACTTATATATTTAGTGTAGAACTTACTGGATATTGATAATTACATGGTCAATTTTGGCGAGATTTAATTCATTTAATTTAAAATTTATCCATGCAACTATAACCAACGAATTTTAAATTCTAATTGATATTTTTAGAGCAATTATAAATGTTAATATTAATTTTATATTAATTTTTGAAAAACATAAATCAGTGAGATTTAATCTTGATAATGTTGAATTTTTATACAATGTGTTTTTATATGAGGACCAGTCAGGCAGTAAATTATATTAAATTTAGCAAAAATGTTTTTAAAAATTAATCTTACCATACACAGATAAATTCATCATGGCCATGTAATGAAATGATTACTTTTTATTTTATAGATAACATTATAAATGATAAGATTTTAATGCACAAAATCAATTATATCCTTAAATAAATCAATAAACATAATTATTTTAATAGTTAATAGTTTATAGTTTGTTAGTTAATAGTTTGTAATTTGAATAAAATACTATTTAAAAAAATTAAACACTTTTAAGAGTAATAAATTAGTATTAATACTAATAATGTATTTAACTATTAAAAAGCGATACAACAAAACGACTTAATATTGAATAATACATTGAAAGAATATTGGCATTAATTTGAAGTGTTAGTTAAGAAATATAGTTTAATAGAAAAAAGAGTTTAGTCCTGATATTGAACACTGAAATAGCGTTCATTCGATGTACGAAAACGAGACTTTCATTTCAATCAACGATTTCAGCGATCCGTCGATCAGACGCTTCACTATTCCGTTCAATTCGACGACAATCTCGTCCGACAATCCGTTCCATTCGTTCGGGTATTTCGAGACAATCTGTTCAGCGTTTCTGGCGATGAATTCAATTGACTTTTGCTTCAACTCTTCGATACAGTATTTGTCGAAAGTTTGGAACAAATTTATGGCATTTTTCGCACTTATTGTCGAAAACAAGACTTTTCCGCAAATGTCCTTCAGATCCAAGACTTGGTATTTATCGCAACAATAGAGCAGTTGTTCCGCGAATTCGTCGATGTCTTCAACACTTCCCGAATACAAGAGTTTGAGAAACCGTTGCATAACTTCGGGTTCGATGTCTTCGACGACCACTTCATTCGTTTCCTTCTCTTTCATGTCATTCGCAAACATCTGTCGAAACACTTCCGAACGTCGGCTGAGAATCACTTTATGAGCGAAAAACTCTTTTTGTCCGCACATTATCTTCAGATCCGAATCGTCGCTGCGATTGAAGTCTCCATTCGTATCGAAACCGATATTGAATTCAACGAACGAATCGATCGCTTTATAGAGACTTATATCGACGCCAATCGACAGCTCTCTGTTCGGCAATAACTGCTCGGAATTGGCGACCAATTCGTTGATCGCAATCAACGGAAGTCTTCGCTTAAAACTATCGGCGAATTCGAAGCCGTGTTTGGCTTCGATCGCAACCGACTCGGAGTCGACGATAAATGCGTTCAAAACGAGTCTCGCGTTTGCGTCCAACGCGTCGTCGGAATCGAAATCAATGTATAGATTCGTGAAGTCATTGCCGATCGATATGTCGACGACTTTCGCGTCGATGGCGAGCGTAAGGTCGCCGAGTGATTGCCACCGATGGCCCCAAACCGGCGCTTCCGAACCGATCCACACGTTCTCGACCTTCAGAAGCAGTTTCGTTCGGATCACCAATTGTTTGGACATTTCGGCCGCCGTTTCGGTGAACCAATCGATTGATTTGATTGACTGGTAATTGCGATTCAATGCGAAGTCTTCACACGAAGTGTCGAAATATTTGTTATTCAACAGAAACTACGCAAACATTTTCGCATTTATTACGCGAAGTGTTGTGAGTAGTGTTGCTAGGGTTGAAAATTTCACTGCATTTTTGAAATGTAATTAAAATATTTATTTTAAACTTGCTAAAAAATTATGTCTGATAATACTGTACAACAGGAAATAAGTTTAAATATTTCTGGGAATTACATAATTAAACTGATTTTTTATTCTAGAATACAAATACACAGTTAACCCTGTAAATATAATAGTAAAATACGTACTTTGTATTAAATGCTATACAGTTCTTGCTAAATTCTAGTTATAATGTTATTACATTTCTGATATGATGATTGGCGATAAAATAAACTAGAGATAATAATGAACACAATCAAGTTTAATTAAAAATTACACGCTTAAGATTATCTGAGTGAAATTATGAAATATGTACAGCATAATAAACACTTAATGCTGTATAAATCAGTGTTATCAGTGAAAAAGTATTTATTAATTTAAAAAATACTTGATAAAGTTTATTGTCTTGATTCTCATGACTAAGAATCAATTTAAATTTATTTATAAAATATATTAACATTATATTATATATTTAACATTATAAGTAACATATTGATCATTTTCTCAAAAATAATTTTGATTAAATAATCTTGGCAGAATGTTATTAATATTTTATTAATGTTTATGTATTTAACTTAATCAGATGGAAAGAATACATAAGAATTACAATACTTTATCTAAAAATTAATACTATTTACATATAACCGAGATCAAATTGAGAAAATTGTTACTGGGTAATAAGAATTATTTAGTTTGTCAATTGCATGTTAGTTACACGTTTGCTCATAAAGGTCGCGAACTTCTTGAGCCGAACGGAGTGAACGAGCGGTGAACTGCGCCGACAGACCATTACTAGCGATGCGATCGAAAGTCTTCGCCATTTCATTCATTAAAGACTCAATCGATTTGTCGGTCAAACGACAGGTTCGCCGCGAATATGGAATTTGCTTTCATTGCTATTAATATATTATATCGACGAATGCGTATCAAAACACACGAATCACGTTAAGAGAGAGCAGTTATTTGACTATCACAAAGATGTCGAGCTATCATGCTTATTTATTGCATTTATTGTCGCGAATATGTACTGGATTCTATGCGCCTCTACACCCGATTGCCCCGAATTCTGAAAGAATTTGTTTGCTATTATTTCGGCAACGAATCGACTGAAGCGAAGATTAAAATGAAAGTTTCGTTTATGTGTATCAAGTTGGAGTGATATTATTTATCTTATACTGTATTGTATATTTAAATCAACTAGTATAAAATTATTGTTTATTGTAATTTTGTCATCACAAGTAAGATATTAGCAAATTGTTTAAACTGTACATTTTTGGTAATTGTTTTTGACGAGCCTTAGAATCTTGATAATAGATTCATTGATAACTATAACTTGGTATTATTTATAAAAAAGTCTAGAACTATTTAAGCATTAACAAGAATTAGTTATTAAAATAAATAAGAATTAGAATAACTACAGAATTAGTTTTATGTAAATAAGACAATAATAATAATTACATAATAATGTATGTTTTATCTTTTAATATAGTTTGAATAAAATATGGATAAGTTTATTTTCAATTAATATCTGAAATATATTTATATAAATAGATAATTGAATTTTTGAGTGCAATCAACAAAAACGAGACATCGAGTGCCGACAACCCGAACCACATTCCGATAATTCCACCGAAATTGTAGATAAAGTCATTAAAATCCATTCGAATTGTTAATACCTTTGATTGTTAACAAAGAAAAGGTATATATAATTTCACCTCTGACCCCACCCACCCACCCACCCACCCCACCCACCCACAACCCCGTTGTTATGATTGTGAATA
>JAQIXC010001707.1:0-13455 GCA_034697605.1 Metabelba pulverosa
TCTCGGACGACAACCGAAACGCAAACATATCGGTCATCGCTATCGACGACAAGCCGTTAGAACCCAACCATCTCTTCACTTATAGCGTTAAGTTTTGGCAAACTCATCCGACTCGCCCGGGCGGCTACTGGTGGGCGCATACCTGTGCCGTAATTAAACCGCAATTAAGATATTTGTAAATAATTTAAATCAAACTTAGAAATCGATTTTTGTGTTTATCAGTTCTATAAAGTGAGCGGACAGTCGGGTCAGAAACCGCGGGTCGACATCCGGTGCTGCTGTGAGTTCTCCCAAGAAATCGGTAAAAAGGAAACGGATTTCAACTACACTCACGATCGCGTCGATTGGTTTGAAGACAGGTTTGCATTCAATCCGAACCCGAAGAGCAATTATTATGAGAATATGTTTCGAATGGTATTCGTGAACCGAAAGACACATAGAATCGGATTTTATACTTCGGTTACCAATCAATTCGTTAGTCCGCCGGACAAGTACTGCGAAATCCCGAAATGGTTGCCGCAAATCGAATTGCCCGCAGAGGCGGTCACCGACTACACCATCGACGCTCCGGGACATAGAGGGCACCTATTGCTGTTCAATGTGAACAGAACACACAAGTATTGCATTACACCAATCGGTGCGAATATGTCCGATCGGGTAAATTGTATCTTGATATTATTGTTTTTAAAAAATTTAAATTATAAATACAATTATTAGTGTAAACTCGAAAATCTGCGAATATTTGCCGAACACTGCACTCATTGGAAGCCGAATACTATCAGCACTACCAGTAATACCAGTGATACCAGTGCTTCGATTCCGCTTTGGATTTGGGTTTCGGCACTAATTCTATTCATTCTATTCGTCGCTATTCTCTTGATTGCAGTTTTGCTTTATTTGCATAATAGAGGTCTATATTTTGTATATAATGTTGAATAGATTTAGTAATTATATGTAATTTTTATTTTTAGAAACAAAAAATCGAAACACTTTTTCCAAGCGATTGAACACTAATTCTTCAAATATTCGCACTAAATGATAGACAAAT
This sequence comes from Metabelba pulverosa, assembly GCA_034697605.1. Taxonomy (NCBI): domain Eukaryota; kingdom Metazoa; phylum Arthropoda; class Arachnida; order Sarcoptiformes; family Damaeidae; genus Metabelba; species Metabelba pulverosa. The sequence continues at coordinate 1,049 of JAQIXC010001707.1, forward strand.
TTTTGTTTTATTTAAATAAAATTTCCTATTTATTTATGTTACTAATTAAAATTCGTATTGAATTTTTAATATTTAAACTAATTTTCAAAAATTATTAAAATTTAGCAATAAATCAAAATACCGTTATAAAAGTATTATAAATTGATGGCTACACAAACTTCTGAAAAGCAAATCATACTTTTGTTATCAAATATGCCCTATAGCGTTTACTAATTTTTTGCCATGTCTGTTTTCTTGCCCTTTAGTTATGATAGGCTTACACCAATGATTGTTATGTGTTTAATTATGTTTGCTTAATTATATTTGTTTAATTAATTATTTTTATAAAGTCCCATATGGGAAATATGTGTTAGAAAAAAGAAGTGAAGTTTTTGGGGCATTCGTGGAGAAGCGCTGTTAAGCTTCATGTCTTTTATTAAATAAAGTCCTTTATGCATACAAATTTTATCGCACCATAACTCGTCACATATTGGTTGGCCGGCCAGAGTGGCGGCTAACTAACAGTTGGTGGAGGACTTCCGGATGGAGTCTGGGCGTGCGTTCCCCGACATTTCCACCCCGATCTCTGTTACGGGCGGCGGAGGGTGGCGTCCGCCGTTCCGCGCCCCGTGGTCACCGTTACCGCCATTACCTGAATCTGAAGGCATGGGAGACGATGACGACATATACCAAGAAATGGGAGCTGTTGGCGGTGAAGGCACCAGAAATAAGACCATAACCACAGATAAGTCTCATTTTATTAATAATAAAGCTAACATATTTGAGGAATTTATTGATTTTGATAAGTTTGAGGAAACAAAACCAGTAGTTTCAGAGTGGATGAACATTAGAGAGTTTATACCGTATCCCAATAAAATTAGATTGTTTATAAACCTTAAAATGCCCGCAGATACTGAATTCAAAAATTGGTTTTTAGCTTATGATATTTTATCAGGACAGGAAGTGAACGGAATTTTAAGTTATTACCTAGATAATAAAGGGAAATATTTGACACAATATCTAGATGAAATCACATTAATAGAACAAGTAAAAAGAAAAGAAAAAAATGTCGAAAACTATCTAGAAATTGAGCATGTTAATAAGGATTCTTTAATTAAAAGTAATGTTCCTAAAGTAGACACGTATGTTAATAAAACATATGGAGCTCCGCCATTTAAACCATTTAAGACTATGACAGAGCATATTGATAAAACCGGTACTGTACCTAAAGTCAGTTATCGTAACATGTATACCAATCAGAACGTAGATAATAATCTTATTGATTTTAGTCTGTTTAATCAGACTAAACAGCAACAAACTACTAATAGACTATATGTCAATCCAGATTTCAATCAACAATCAACTAATGCACCCATATATAATAATTCAGGGAATAGTGCAATGCAAAATACAAATGCAGATTTAAATAGATTTATTTCAGCATTTCAAAATATGACCTTAAATACACAGTCTTCGCAGAAACCTAAATTCTTTAATTTAAGTATGGATCCGGAAATGTGGGTCAAAGGTTATGAGCAAATAAGTTTAATTAACATGTGGAATGACTCTCAGAAAGTTAGAAACTTTGCTAGTAATGTGTGTGACGAAGTGATATCTTGGATTTCAGATTATTTTTATAATTTAGATTTTTCACAAACAACATGGTCAGTTTTGAAACTAGCTTTTATTAAAGAGTTTCAATCAAAAGGTAAAAAGCTAGAAAACTGCATGAAACTAAATTCAATTAAACAGAATGACGCTGAATCTGTTAGAAATTATTTCAGACGTGCTTTAGAATTATGCAACATAGTAGATGAAAATATGTCAGAAAGTTCGAAAGTTACTGCAGTTTTAAAAGGATTAAAATCTGCAATTAGAAATCAGATAATGAGTCTAGGTCAGTGGCCGTTAACTAATAATTTAAAAGTTTTGTTTGACCAATCATTAAATGCAGTCAATTTTTGAAATTAATTCAATAATTGAAGGCAAGCAACAACCGCTTAAATTGTCTAACACAAGTGAGCGCAAAACAATAAACAGATTAAGCGCTCCTAAATATGTGAGTAATAGACCTAGCTATAATTCCAATGTACCCATAAGAAATATGTATAATAGACAGAATAAACCTCCAACATACGGAGGGCAAAAACGAGCATGCTTTAGATGCGGGTCTTTAGAGCATATTATCTATAATTGCCCTTATGTTTTTGAAAATGAAGATATTAGAAAATGGTTTCCTAAAGCTTTAAATGAGGAGAGGAAACGCTCTGAAAATTATAAAAGTTATAAAAGTACTGTACCAAAACAGTTTGTAAAAACTAAGCCAAATTATAACACTAATAATTCTTCATTTAATAAACATGTCGAATTAGATAAATTTGCTAAACCTATAAATAATAATTATAATCATAAAGAAAAGTATCAGGCTAAAATGAGCAAACGAACCGATAACGATAAAGTAACAAACGAAACTCAAATTAATTCCGAAAATATTTCAAATAACGAAACTTTAAACTAATTAGCCTTGATGAAGGAGACACTAACAACAACCCGAAAGGCATAAAACAAGAATATTCTCAATATAGTGAAACTAAATTATTTAATAGTTGTAATGATGGCATGATTTATTTGCCTATCTGTTTGAATAATATAAATATAGATGCAGTAATTGACACCGCAGCAAATCAATCAATTATAGCTAAAAACTTATTTGACAAATATAATTTAAAATTATTAAATGATAAAGTTAATATGATTGAATGCACTAATGGGTACTGTATAACTATTGGTGAAGCAATGTTAAATCTTAAATATAACAATGATAGTTATTTTATTAAAGCATTAGTAATTGAGGGAAATGAGACAAATATATTATTAGGAACGGATTTTTTACGAGAATCAGGAATTATTATCGATTATAAAAACAATAGAATTTTAAATCAAGTAAATCATTATAAAAAATAGCATTTAGCTCTTTAAATAAAGTTACAATAGTTCCTTATACTTGTAAATTTATAAATATTTATTGTAAAATACCCTTAAATATTATAGTTGAAATAGAACCTTTAAATAAGTTAAAAGAGCAAAATATTTTTGTTGCTAATAGTCTATTTGACCCAAATAATATAAATAGCCAAAAAATCTTAATTGCAAATTATAATTCACATACAGTAACTATTCAAAGAGATCAAAAGATAGGTTACCTTGCTAATGAAAAACTAGAATTAGTTCATATAGACTATTTAAATAATGAACATGGTAAAATTAAAGTTAAAAAATCTACTAAAATTGAAGAAATTTCTCCGATATTAAAGCATGCTAATAAAAAACAACAGTTATTAAGTAATTTACAACAGTTAAAGTTAAAAAGTAACAGTTATAAAATAGATAATTATGAAAATATAAATTTTAATGTGAATAAAAACTTAAAAATAGACGAATATAATAAATTGCAAACATTATTATTAAAATATAACGACATATTTAGTAAACACGAATATGATTTGGGATATTGTGATATTTATAAACACAATATAGAAACTGAACCAAATAAATATGTTACAGTTCCACCTTATAGGTTATCAAAATATGAGCGTGATTTTATAAAAGAGCAAGTAAAATTATTTCTCGATATAGGTATTATTGAAAAATCGGTTAGCGTATGGTCTTCGAGTCCTATTTTGACAGCGAAAGCAAATAACGGTGTTCGATTAGTTGTAGATTATAGAAAAATAAATGCTCTTACAAAAGCCGACACATTTCCGTTGCCAAGAATAGACACTTGTATAGATTGTTTATCAGGCAGCAAATATTTTGCAAAATTAGACTTAACATCAGGTTTTTACCAAATTGCAATAGATGAAAACTCACGTGACAAAACTAGTTTTACCACTCCAGAGGGTCCGTTTAGATTTAAGGTCTTATCTCAAGGTCTTCGCAATTCTCCGGCTTGCTTTCAAAGGTCAATGAACGCGGTGTTATCAGGGTTAATATATGAAATTTGTATTTGTTTTGTAGACGATTGTTTAATATTTGCTAAAACATTTGATGAATTTTTAAAAAAATTAGAGTAAGTATTTAATAGATTTAAACAAGCTAATTTAAAACTTAAAAAGAATAAATGCGAATTTGGGCAAAATTCAATTGAATTTTTGGGATATTTGATTGATAGTGAAGGTCGGTTGCCTTCACCGAAAAAAGTAGAAGCAATTGCAAAAATGCGCAAGCCAGAAAATGTAAAAGAAGTGCAATCATTTTTAGGCGCTATAAATTATAACCGTAATTCAATTGAAAATTGTAGCATAGTTGCAAAAGATTTATATGATTTAACCAAGAAGAATGTTAAATATGTATGGCAAGAAAAGCACACTATCGCTTTTAACAAATTAAAGACGGCATTAATAAATGCTCCAATTTTGAGTCATTTCAATGACAGTTTACCTATCGAAATAATCACAGACGCGAGTGATTACGGTTGCGGTGGGGTACTAACACAAATTGATAATGGGAAACGTAAAATTATATGTTATATTTCTAAAATATTTACTGGACATCAGAAAAACTGGAATATTACTACTAAAGAATATTATGCATGTTATTATGCTATTACAGAATTTAGAGTTTATGTTTTGGGAAGATTTTTCACATTACTGACAGATCACCGGGCTGTCCAATTTTTAAAAAATTTTACTAAATTAAATTCAAAATTATATAGATGGACTATAGCTCTAAGCGATTACGACTTTGAAATAATATATAAACCGCCAAAATATACGAGTTTAGCAGATTTATTATCTAGAATTCCCTTAGAAAACTCTCAAGCTGAAGATGCATTAGAAATTTCTAAAATGTTTAAATGTTTTTATTCTCATAGTTTTGACATGTTAAATGAGCAAAAAAACTGTCGAAATTGTATTTTTATAGTTAATAATTTACGAGATGTAAAATATAAAGATTACATGTTAATTAATAAAATTTTATACAAAAAGGTAATAATAGATAACATTGAAAAATTCTTAATAATTGTTTCTGTACAAATGAGAGAAAGCTTAATGATAGCTCACCATGTAGATCCTCTCTGTTCACATTTTAGTTCAAAAATTACATATTACAGAATATATTCTAAATATTATTGGGATAATATGAAAGCAGACATTGAAGAATATTGTAAGAACTGTTATACATGTCAAATTAATAAACCTAAGCGTTTGTTAAAATCTGGCAATTGCAAAATAAATCCTATTAATAATCCTTTTGAAAGAGTTCAAATAGATATAACTGGGCCTTTGACTAAAACAGAAAATGGTAATAAATATATAATTGTTGCCACATGTTTAATGACAAAATACGTTGAAATGAAAGCTTTGCCTAAACAAGACGCATATAATGTAGGAAAATTTTTGTATGAGAATATTATTTCCAGATATGGTCCTATGCGTTATCTGTGTTCTGATCAAGGCACTGTATTTATGTCCGATGTTGTACAAGCTATTGTAGCAATTCATCCTCCAATAGAACAATGCTTTTCAACCACGTATAACCCTAAGACACAAAGTAACGTGGAAAGACTTAACTCCACAATTAAATCTCAATTAAGAACTTATTGTAGTGAAAATGATAAGCGTTGGGATATTTTTATACCAGCTATTAAATATGCAATTAATACTAAAATTCATTCAACAACAGAAAAAACACCTTTTTATTTAATGTATAATCGAGACCCATATACTTTTGTAGATATAGCTTTAAAAACACATAATTTGACAAAAAACAACGAGACTAATTATTTTAATGAAGTGTCTCAAAAGCGTTACAAAAACGAAATTAAAAAAGCAAAAAAACGAATTAAAAATAAACAAATTCAAGCTGCTTTTAATTATAACTCAAAACACCGTCCTGCGGTGTACTTAATAGGCGACCTTGTAATGCTTCGAAATAAAAATATAGATAGAACAAAATCACCTAGCTTACAATCATTATTCGATGGTCCTTGGATTGTTATATATAGAGAAAGCCCTAGTACATATATAGTTCAACGCGTTTCGAATTATAATATACATAAAAAAGTAAATTTACAAATGATTGAATCTTATTATTCATCAAATTATAATTTTTTAGACTCTCATAAATTATCTAAAAATTATTTATCTGATATCAAAATTTTGGAGGAATTTAATAACAATGATTATGTGACAACAGATTCTAGTGATACAGAAATTATTTCAACAATAGAAGCAATAGAAAATGAATCAAGCCTTAGTTCCGATTCTGATACAATAATATATAGTAATAATGAGCAAGATAATTTTGAAAATCAATTAAATATTATATCCAATTCTACCAATGAAAATGACTCTTCTCGTCCTAAAAGAAATAGAAAAAATGTTTTAAAATATGATGAATATCTAATGTCTAAAAAAACTAATTAAACTAATTAAATGTTTGACTAGTAGCGTGTTTATTGCATATAAAAACTACTTAAATCTGCAGACATAATTTCATTTTTCATAATTGAAAATGCAATTTTAACATGCTATTATTCGGGGATTTAATTGGAATAGTAACAAAACAAATAGTAATTAATAAAATAGTAAATATTATAATAGTTATATAAAATTGTTGTTAATAAAAATGTTGTTACTATAATGTTGTTTCATTACACCAAATGAAGGTCAAAATAAATGTTATGTGATATCTACTTTTATTAACAAATTACATAATTTGTTAAAGGAAGTAAATTATAATTAAATAGAAACATCTGAATAAATTTAATTAAATATTAAATATTTTAATGTAAACGTAAATGCATTGCATATAAGTAAATTTTTAAACAATCATAAATCTAAATAACTTTTACGTTATATCTAAATATAATTAATAGTTTATATGTGGAATTATATAATCAATATTTTTATATTTGTTAAAAAATAAATAGCATTTTATTGCTTTTAAATTTTATTTATTATAAGTTATAATTTATAACATTTTAATTCAATGTCTTTAATTAATTAGTTATTAATTAAATAAATTTTATTAAGTTTTATTCGATTTTGTAATTGAAAATATTATATTACATTTTGCGTTTGAGTTGAATGCAGATAGCATTATAATTTTATTTTATTGAAACTTCAAATATAATACAACGCAACTTACAAATATATTGTGTAAAAATAAATTGTGTAAAATGTAATTCAATTTTAACAATAATATACTGTAACTTATCAAATTATTGTGTATCTATTAAAACTTTTTATTTGTGTTTCATATTAGTTCTAATAACACAAAATGAGAATCATTATTCTCATATTGTTTGTATCGTTTGGAAATTGTGACCGCATATCACCACTTATGAATCAGACGTGGCTTTTCGCCAGTGGATCGCACGGTCTAATTTTACGCAAACATTCGGACACGTTTATTTATTCCGGTCTTTGGACACAAATTATCCAGATAAGTTTTCCAGACAAATTATTTGCTAAATTACCGAACATAGAAAAATTTCCTAATTGTACTCTACTAGACGTTGAGGCAGACGAGGTTTTTTGTAAAAATAATTTTCGTAATATTAGTTTAAATAAATTAGAATATATATTTAAAAACCAACATATTCGTAGTTGGTACAGAGATAAACGTAGCCTTATTCCATTTATAGGAGACGCGTTATCCTTATTATTTGGTACTGCGGTGAATAGTGACCTAAAAGAGGTCAAATTGAATTACGAAAATTTTAAACAAAAACTTACACAAACAGAAAAAAATACTGCATTAAACAGTAAAATTTTAATGGGTTTGACAGAAATTATAAAACAGCAAGACAATTATATTCATTCAGCTCTCGAAAATATCACAAACTATATTGGAAAGCTTGATACATATATTAATGACGTTTTTACAAATTATTCTGCAGTTTTAAATAATATATATATTTATAAAATAAGTGATCGCCGGTTTAATGAAATTTTGGTTAATGTAATTGTGGGCGCATATAGATTTATACTAGAAGATAATTTTATAAATGATTTATCTATGGCTTTAATTGATTTGAGAAAGGGGAAATTACCCCCAACTTTAGTGCCTTGGGATAGTTTAAAGAAAATTTTATTAGAAATTCAAAATGAATTAAAGCCGATGTACGAATTAGGTATAGATTTGACAGACTCTGACTTATATTACGACCTACCATTAACCAAATATTCAATGTTAAAAAATGGTTTATTGTTAAAATATTCAATACCAATTAAAGTTAAAGATAGTAATGTAAAATATAAATCTATAGCCGCTCTTACTTTCCCTATTCCGTGTGATTCGTCGTTTTGTAAATGGCATGATAGAATTATATCCAATAATACATATATTACGTTAAATTTAAAGGATAGATTATGGTTAACGACTAATAACTATTTAAATTTATATGGAAAAATAAGCATTAAGAGTTTAACATGTTTAACAATTGCAAATGATAAATTGTGTTTCACATTCGATAAAAGTTATAAAATCCCTGTTTCAATATGCACAAAATCTCTTTGGGATTGGAACCCCAATTCAATTGTAGAAAATTGCAAATTCGAATTATCTTTGAAAGAAGTATATAATCCAATACAAATTAATTCTGAGTTGTATATAATACACAAAACCGCGATAAATTCTTATGATTATATATGTTTAGGCAAAGGATCTAAACATAGAGATGTAAATAACTGGGTCGAAGAGATAAACGTGGAAACAGGTTGCTACTTCCAGGGCGCTAATATGACAATAATTGGCCCTTTAAAGTATAGAGACACACGATTAGATGTTGTTCAAACACAAATGCCTAAATTTTTATTTGATAAAATTGATTATATTAAATATAAGAATGTTGATATTAAATTGAAAAATACAAATAACATTGATAAAAAGTTTTATCCAACTGTGCAGTTAAATCCTAAAGCTCTTACTTCGGCTATTGATGGTTTGTTTAACAAACAAACATTTTATGAAAATAAAATTAAATATATTTTTAATCCGCAAAATCACAATACATTTACTAATAAAATAAATGCAGTGATAGATGGAATAAGTTCAGTTATTTTATTTATTTCAATTTTTGTAATAATTACTAACATATTAATGCACGGAAATAGATTTATGTTTTTTGTCCCTGTGTTAGTCTACCCTAATAATATAAACGCATTTGAATTCGACGATAATAGTAAGATTAATGTAATAGATAATTTTTCCGAAACCCCTGTACTGAAAACATTTCAGTTAATTTTAATTTTAACTGGTATTGTAATATTTCTATTTAATTACAAATGCGATTATTTTCGCAAAATTGTTGTAAAAAAATATACTGGAGTTTATAGACCACAAGGACAAATGCAAACGTTTAACGATGCATTTGTGATAATCTCGTTTATTTTTATAAGTAAAAAATTTTTTAAAAAATGCATTAATGAGTGCACAATAAAAATTGAAGCTAGTAGTATAAATCAATTAAATATGCATGGTCAAATTCATTTAAAAAACAATTATAAACTCTGGTATATTCATGAAAAGAAAAAAGAAATTTTGTTTTCTTTACCTAATTCTATCGAATTTATTGTAGACTATGTTCATTCTTATGAAGAGCATAAATTCGATGTATTTAATATTCCAGTCGAAGAGGTTCATTGGGAAAGGAATCGCGAGCCAGATTTTGCAAATGCCATTGATGTATTTGGGACGGCTAGCATACAATACGTAAAACTTATACGAAGACCTGCAGGGATGTCTACGCCCGTTAACAACCAATTATCAGAATCTCACTACCATTCATCGAATTCAAATCAAGCTGAAGGAAACTTTAACATTTCCTCAATTAATTAAGTTATAATTAAATGTTATTAATTTGTTTTAAATTATTGTTTTAGAATTGTTAATTTTATTATTGCCGATATATTATATAAATATTGTGTTTGTCATTTGTTAATATTATTTAGATACACTAAGATATTGATTATTTGTTAATTTTAAATTGAATATTTTGTAATTTTATATATATATAATATATTAATTGTAAAGTTTCTAATTGTTAATGTAGAAAAAAAACATTAACAAATAGAAACTATTTTAAAATATGAATTTTATATTTAATTTTTTGTAAATTTCAATCATTGTTTTAAGCCATTTATCTAATTAATAAATTGGCAGATATTTATATTTGCCAAATTAAAGGGGGTCAACTGATAGGCTTACACCAATGATTGTTATGTGTTTAATTATGTTTGCTTAATTATATTTGTTTAATTAATTATTTTTATAAAGTCCCATATGGGAAATATGTGTTAGAAAAAAGAAGTGAAGTTTTTGGGGCATTCGTGGAGAAGCGCTGTTAAGCTTCATGTCTTTTATTAAATAAAGTCCTTTATGCATACAAATTTTATCGCACCATAACTCGTCACATATTGGTTGGCCGGCCAGAGTGGCGGCTAACTAACAGTTATATACATGAACAAAATAAAATAAATCAAATTTTTTATTTTGAGTATTAAAGTTAATTTATAAAATTTTTATTAATATTATGCATATTATTAATATTATGAATAAATGTTATTTCTCCTATTTATTTAAACTTTTCTTCACAAATGTCGGCAAATCTTTAGTTTCCGTCGACTTATTGGATGTTTGACTCGATTTGTGTATTGTTTGCACGTCTTTCGAGTCAACCGAACCCATCGATTGTGAACTGAATTTGCGTTTCCATTGGAGACCCGAATCTAGTTTTGCGATTTGCGAAGTCCGCAGACTATCGGTCTGTTTGTGAGAAATACAACATTAAGTCATCTCTTCATTCACTCCAATCCTATAAACTCACAAATGTATTACTCTTTTTGTATTTCACTGTAAATGCAAATTTGGAAAATAGTTTTAAACGTTTGAAAATTTAGGTATTTTCAGAAATTTGTATAAAAATATAATAATTACGGAAGCAATAGCAGAAAATGGCGATAATTGCGATCAATATTAGTATCGAAACGACTGTCAGTAATGCATAAAATCCATATTTATATGGGCTGTAGGGGTCGGGTATTTTGTCGAAGCAATGTGCGGCCAATGTTTGCAGGTTTGCCGGTCGACACTACAGGCAAAGCATATATACATTGGAAATATTATTGCAAAGCAATACAATTGAAATCTACTGACACTTTCGGATATTTTCATGCCTTCAGTGGTAATGCAATACTTCGGACGACTATTAACACTGTCTTTAAATACAATCAAATGTCCGCTTTGTTTACTGACTGTGTAATCAGTGATGCCATCGATAGCCAAGTTATTGTCAATGTGTTTCACAAAATCGGGTGTTTGGCAACCGTTGCACCCATTTTCACCCAAAACCGTATTGTTGTGAACAAAATAGAAGCGTATATTTCGGGTCGTCTTCTCCAACAGCACGACTACGGACTCGGATTTGTCGACTATACGATTGGCCTTCGGGTTGAATGCAATCCAATTCGAGTCAGGGAACGGCGCCTCCTGTTCCTCGAGTTTGCCGTTATCTCCTTTTGCATAATAGTCCGAATGGCAGCAGCACCTGATTCTAGTCGACATACCGGAGCTATTAGGTATCTAATAAAACAGAAATGATAATTGGTGACAATTGCAGTAACTAGGTAATTATTCTATGATTAAAACTAACCCTGCAGCAATGCCGGTGCGTATATGAGCCGTAAGCATATTTGGCGTCATATCGATAGCAAAACTTCGCGAAATAGTCAGTCGCGTCGGTGTCGTCGTTAAGGAATTCGATGTTTGCTCTACCGCTCCGTTCGTCCAGTATTTGGATTTGCATTTTCACATCCAATCCGTTCGCATACAACCGGTAATCTTCGGCTATGAAGTCCGGGCCAATTAACTGGTCCACCCAAGTTAGCCGGCGATACACACCGCCGATACCGCGAAATGTGCCGTCGCTTGCATTCAGTGCCGAACAGATATCGGATTTGCAGTCAATCGCCGAAATACAGGCAATCAATACGAGTATCGATTTCAGTGCTATCACAGAAAACATCGTTTAAATAGTTCTTAATTAACTGAAAATAGTATAATTATATTTTCAATTAACGAAATAAAACTTTATTTAATTGATTCTAAATTGAGCATGCAATTTGTCGTTATTTATTGCAAATTCATTGTTGATAATATTAATATTTATTGCATTAAATTTTATTAGTGTTTAATTTATTAAACAAATTAATTGACAGTTATTTATATTTGAAGCATTTTTTAATCTTTTTCACTATTTTGTATATATTTTAAATTATTATATACGAAATAAATAACAAGATATAATTATTAGAGACAATTTAGTTATTATTCTAGTCGATAGTCTTATGAATTTCTTTCCTCCATTTGGCGAAACCTCTCCAACCGATACACCAATTGTATTGATTCGGGAATTCGAATGA
>JAQIXC010001708.1:0-13446 GCA_034697605.1 Metabelba pulverosa
TTCAATCGATTTATATAAACAAATCATAGACTGAGAGCACAACCGCGTCGTTAGAATGAGAAGTAATTAAAGGAAACAATAGTTTCGCCAACTTTTCGCTCTCAGAGTACAGACATAACGGTATAGTGAGAGCAGACCTCTAGTCGTCTGTGCGTTGACTCGAGTTTTGCCGCACTTTCTGTACACACGCTGTGACTTAAAGCCAGTTATCGACGCATTGTTCGCCAATTCGGTCGCAATTAAGCGGCGAAAACACCGTTCGCTCCGACGTCTCAATGTAAGTGCAAATAAGCGATACTTTCGCGCAATTGTCACCGATTTTGGCGATTATGTAATGAATGCGAAAACTAAACAAAAGACTCGGTTTTCGAAGCAATGCTTTCGCTTTGGATTCGATTAAAAGTTGATGTAATGCTTAACCGCTTTGAGTCGCCATTCAGTCACTCATTCACTGATTCTCTCAAACACTTAACCAAACAATCAGTTTATTTCACATTTCATTCAAATATTTTTACTAATTTTAGTTTTATTTTATATTTTAATGCAATTATTAAATAAGCAGTTCATCTATTGTCGCAATTATTGAGTTTTTATGCGTTTTTATCCCAAAATTATTGAGTTTTGATTTTTATTGTTTTTACGCAAAATCTTAGTTTTATTTTTACCGAAAGTTTTATATTTTATTATTTTATTTACAAATTAATTAAATTAATTAAAATGAGCGATGACTTCGGCGATTGGCGTCCAATGAGCGAAGACTACTCGTCGCCGTCGTTCAACAGCTACTGCAGTGGACAGACGGGCGCTTACCTGCCGTCGCATGCGTTGCCCTTCGGGTCTGTCGTCGAAATGCGAGCTTTTGTTGTCTAGAATTGATTTGACGCCAACTTTGCGCTCAATTACTGCTAATTCTTGCGAATCCTTACTTAGAAAATGTGAATTTAAAAAATGTGTTTAGTATTGGATGAGAAAGCAAATAAGCAAGCGCATTTAAGCCACGACTTGTAGCTATTGAATGTCAGTCCCCTCTCGGCTTACAGTAGTTAGAGCTTAGGTTTTATTTGTGAAAATTGTCGTAAATTAACAGTTTTTATGTGTTTCTCAAAACTACTTTAATGTCAGTTCTCGGGCACCGGAACGTCGAATCGCACCGAACGTAAAGCTATTCCTCAAAGGCTTCCCCTCAGACCTGACAGAAGTGAGTATTTGTTTAATGGCTTTTCAATTAGCGCTAACATCGCGTCCCTTCCCTTCAAAGCGAAGCCCAGATCTAAGTCTCGAATCTTCGCTAAAATTTTATTTCAAATATTAAGCCTTTTATCAGTGAATCGAATCAAACCCTTTGTGTGAATAGTATTTGCATTTGAGTTAACCTCTCGTTAGTACTGTTGTATCGCTTATCTCACGAATCCGTATATAATAACGACTATAGACTGGTTTGAAGACATTCCTCAAACGCATTGGTTGTCAGATATCGTCGCTGAAGATCGTCGAGAGTAAGACTAAGAGCGGACAACACTTCAGGTATTAATCATTTTTACGTCGAATTGAACTAAAAGTCGATTTCGGCGACAGTTTCGTCGACTTTGAATCGACAAAAGAGGCCCAAAAGGCGATCCAATTAATCAGCAGTCAGTCGGTGTATAGACTGACCGTAAGCTTTGCTTCGACTGAATCCGAGCGACAACTGAGACATTTCTTAATTGATGTAAGTTTTGGCTCAATTTGTTTGAAACGTGTTTTTCAAGAATGCATTGATTGGTTAAAAAGCGCGAAAACGAGGACTTCCGACGAGAACTGAACCGTCAAATCGAAATGAAGCAAAAGATCGATTTGGGTAACCATTTGGTGATCAACGCCAACACCAGCTCTAACCCGGGTTTGATGTCACCGATAGACTCGGAGAGCAGTACAGAGTCGTCCGTTTTGGAGGTGTTGTCGCCTTTGGCCAAAAGCGACAAACTATTGAAGGTTTTGGAGAAGAGCGACGACGACTGTTCCTATTGCAGTGAAGCCAAAGCCGTCGATCACCTGCACTACATCCTATCCGAGCAGCTAGTGTTGGATCCGAGTGCCATACCAGAGCTCACTGACGTCACTTGTCTCGCTTGTGGCCAGAGATCTGCTGATCCGAAGCTATGCTCGAACTGCAAGAGCGCCATATATTGCGGTCCCGTCTGTCAGAAGAGCGATTGGCGCCGACATAGGGCTCAGTGCAGACCAGAGGACGAGTCGTTGCAAAACTTGAATTCGACTTCAATTGCGAATAAGTCTCACAATTCGTTTCAAAGCAGTTATTCCGAAAAGAATGGCAAAGCGGCCGCTGTTCTGACTCCCACTTCGAAGGCGATCGACAGTTCCTCCAAATCCAGTCCAAAGAAGTCAATTACCACTGAGTCTCCAGTGGTCGCCAACCCTATCGGAGAGCCTTCGATGCCTTTAACTAACGGTTCGAATCTCAACAAAGATGTTATAGACGGACAACACAAGTCATTTGCGTCGAAAGTCACGTTCACTTCACCCAAGGAGTCGGGAAATGGACTCAAGACTTCGATTGCGCCGAAAGCAACCGAACCGTTGAAAGTATCGACTCCTCAGAGGAAAGTAGTCAACCAAAGTTCGGCCACTTCTGAGCCGTTGAAAGTGACGCCAATTGATCGGACAGTTGGCACCGAAATACTGGTCGACGGCGAAGACGGGCTAACCGTTTGTTTCGGTCGAAATCCATACGATTTTTATTTGCAAAAGGCGTCGACATATGAGAAGATGGAATCGTTTGCCGAACAACTCGAGACCAAAAAAGACGAGTTTCCAGAACTGCCGGCGAAAGACCTGAGACCCGGTGTTCTCTGCGGTGGCCTATACTCGGCCGACGGCTGTTGCTATAGGGCTCGCATAGTGTCGCGCGTCGACGAACACACCTTTGCTCTCAATTTCATCGATTACGGCAATACAGAGGCCGTTCAGACCAAAGACATCAAATCACTGCCGACTGCCTTCTTCGTGCCTAAGGCACAGGCGATGCACTGTAAGCTCCACCAGATTAGGCCAATCGGCGAAAAGTGGGATAAAGAGGCGAATCGAGTGTTCGGCCAAATCGGCGAATCAAATGAGTTCTCAAAAGTGAAGATTTTTAACACAACGAGTGAAGGCGTATATGAAATCGATTTGATTAACAAAAAGGGAGATTCGATCCGTAAAGCGCTGGTCGACAAGAAGGTGGCGCTCACTCCCGACCTATCGAATGCCCCGAGTCTGGAGAAAGTGGCCAAAACTCCGATAAGTTCGCCGACGAGTCAACAATCGAAGATATCGAGTGATTCCCCGGTCATAGTCCAGGGCTCACCGAAAGTCACATTTAATGCCAATTCAATCAAAGATATTGGCCGTGACTTCAAGCGAAGGGCTTTGGATTCGGAACTGGCGACGACTGTAGAGCTCAAGTCGTGCTTAGATGGCCTGCTCTCGAACTCCGAATTCGAGTGCATTATCACCGATGCCTTCAATGTCGAAGAATTCCAATTTTTCGCCACGAATTACAACGTCGTTATCGAAAAGATGATGAGTGAGTTGGCGGCCGATTATCCCATTTTGAACGAAACGTTTGTCCCGAAACTCGATGACGTAGTCGTTGCCAAAGGCTCGGACGGCGAGTACTACCGCTCCTATGTCTTGCGGATGAGTGAGGGAACGGCTAAGCTCTTTATGATCGACGGCGGGTTCGTCGAAGAAGTTTCGACTCAACACATCTTCCGAATGCTTCCCAAGTATTCGGTTTATCCCTCGTTTGCCGTACTTCTGGTGCCCGAAACCAAATCGTCGGCCGTTATGCTCGAACTGACCTCTACTAAAGAGCCGCCACTCCTGAAGGGCTTGTTTCTGAAGAAGGAGAACAAGAACTACGTTAAGGCCGACATTCATTCGATTGAAGTCATGGACTTCAGATCTGCCGTTCCTTTTATGAGAGAATCTCTGAGCAAAAGTGATATTCAAAACATCGCCGACTATTTCGATCGCCTGCCCTCCCGATCCCTACCGCTCAACAAACAACACGAGGCTCTTGTCGTCTATCAGGACAAGACTCAACCCGAGGTCTTCTTCATCGCTGTCGACCGTAAGTGCTTTTAGAACTAGAATTTTGATTAACTTTCGTTAAACTCTAATCTCATCCCTATTTAGCCGAGACTTTTCAGAATGTGATGGAAATGTGCGCCGAATATAAACTCGGGTTCAGTGACAGCGTTCGCGTGAATCCAATGCTCGGAGACGTCTATTTGGTTAAATCGCCGACAGGTTAGCCCCGAATGTCTTGTTTGTCTGCATTTCTAATAGAACATTCAATTGCAGACCAAGAGTGGTATCGCGCAGTCATTAGAGGCGTGACTGAAGACAAGTGCGACGTCCAGTACATCGACTTCGGCAACGAAGAGCTAATCGACAGTAAATATGTAATGGAATTGTCGAACGATATGAAAGTGAAGAATGTGAAGCCGATTGCTCTCAAATGCAAAGCCATTTCCTCGCCATTCACTCCGGAACAGCTGCACAAGAAGATCGAGACCGCATCCGAAGGCACTTATCTCTTGAAGATCGAACCGATCGAATGCGCCGATGGCTTCCATTTGGTTAATGTCTACTAAAAGCCGTCTATTCGTCGAATTTATTCATTTCTCAATATTACTGCAATTATTACTTAATTAATAGAAATGTCTTTTATTATCATTGCTTCGAATAATTGTTTTCCAAATGAATATCACTTTTAATTTGCCATTTGTTTCCTAAACTGTTTTCTCCTAATTATGTTTCGAAAGATTTTAATCTCAAATAAAGTTATTCTTAATTATCACATATTTGACTCGATTTGGATTGTATTCAAAGCAATCATTAGTTGAAATAAATGTTTAAAAGTATTTTGAATGCGATTTAAATGAGTGAACCGAACGAAAAGAGTCGTCTTATTCGCTGTCGAGTGTATTGGCGAACGAGAGGTCAATGAATACGTATTGAACGCAAAAATGCATTACTTTTCTGCAGTCCATAGAGAGTGTGACGCGAATTGAGTGCCGAATCATATGCTTTACGCGTATACTGCGTTCGTATGGGTTGTAGAGCCCCTCCACTGCGCGAACGGCACTCATGTATGCGAGTGACGGAATGTATTGACTGTACGGTTGTATGAATGGGTGCTCTATATGTTTGGGTGGTTTGGGATAAACACAACATTTGGAGCGATTGTTGTGATTGTAGTCGTATTCGCGTTAATGTCTTAATTAGATTAACATTGAATACAATGTCTGCATATTTGCGCCGATTGTGACACCAATCCCGTGATCGACAATGACTTTGAGGAAAGTTAAGGGCAATTTCGACCGCATTTTCGACAAAAATCTGTCGGATCTGGTCCGAGGCATACGTAACAACAAAGATAATGAGGTTTGTAATCCATATTTGAGTGCCAGTCGACAGTCGACTCACTCGACTCGTTATCGTCGATGCGATCAAAATCGCTTCGATTCCCTAATTGTTCCGTTCGTTGAATCCGAAGAATAAATACATTTCGCAATGCATTGAAGAGATCAAAGAGGAGTTACGACAGGAGAACATATCAGTGAAAGCCAATGCCGTCTCTAAACTCACATACGTATGCCATTCCTCCCGTACCCATACGTACGGCCCGACCGCTGCGAATGCGTTGAATTGATATCCATTTCTTGCCCTACAGTTACAAATGTTGGGCTACGATATCAGTTGGTCTTCGTTTAACATCATTGAAGTCATGAGTTCTCAGAAGTTTACGTTCAAAGTAAGCGACCATTCGATCAATGATTGGCTCATTTACTCAAATGTATTGCCTATTAATGGTTTGCAGCGAATTGGATATCTGGCCGCCTCTCAGTGCTTCCACGAGAACACCGAAGTACTTATGCTGACAACTAATATGATTCGGAAGGTAAGGCCCGGACAGCTGACGCGCGCCGACGCCGATTGGCCCGAACCGAGCGTTAGGCTGAATGTGAATTAAATTAATGATTGCTTGTGTTGTGATGCAGGACCTGAACAGTCAGAACATGTACGACGCCGGCTGTGCGATGAGCGGCCTCTCCTGCTTCGTCTCGACAGACATAAGCCGTGATTTAGCTAATGATGTCTTAACTCTATTGACGTCAACGAAACCCTATTTACGTAAGAAAGCGGTTCTACTTATGTATAAAATTTTCCTCAAATTCCCCGAAGCATTAAAGCCGGCCTTTCCGAGGCTTAAGGAAAAACTAGAGGATCCCGACCCGGGTATGCATTCTGTCATTGCAATCGTATAACTTGTCATTACATTAACACCTAATTGACTGCAATCGACGGCATTAGGGGTACAATCGGCGGCTGTGAACGTGATCTGTGAGTTGGCGCGAAAGAACCCGAAGAACTACTTGTCTTTAGCGCCCGTTTTCTTCAAACTAATGACTAATTCAACGAATAACTGGATGTTAATTAAGATCATTAAACTGGTCAGTGGTTGTAGTCTTAGTTTTGAATTTATTTCTAATTTAATTTTATATAAATTCTTAATAATAACTAATCGATTGATTAAATTTAAATTTATGTAAAAATCTGTTCATTTCGTAAATGTATTGACTGTTTGCGACGTTTCAAAAGCAAATCTCTGATCTCATGCTTACTGTTCCGGCGCTTTGTCCTAATCTCAGATCTATTTCTCTATTCTCTAATTGTATGACAGTTTGGTGTAATGACACAGTTTGAGCCCTTACTGGGTATTAAATTAAGTCATCCTCTTATTTCCATTATCAGAAGGTAATCAATGGTCTAAACCTCTCTTTTGCTTTTGCTTTCAATCCTTCCCTTGAATCCCATTTTTGTTATTTCCTTTCGAATAGCTTTCAGTCGAAAATCTGTTGTATTCGTAGCGAATCGTAAAACAAACTAAAACTAACCTAAAGTGTCATTAACTTTGAGCCGACATTCGGCCAAAAGATTGTGCAAAACGTCTCTCATTTGCTGTCAGATCTCACTCTCGATCTCTCTATTGCTGAGAAAATGTGATTCAAAGAACTTGATTTTGAATTTTATTCGATTAAAATGTAGTGATTTATGATTTGCTATAATTTGTAGTGAACTATGATTTGATTTGATTTGATTTGATTGGTTTGTTTGCAGTTCGGTGCTCTGACCCCACTTGAACCCCGATTAGGCAAAAAGCTCATAGAACCGCTAACTAATTTAATCCACAGGTAATTCACTTTTGATTTACATTCCTTCCGAAATGCCTTTTGGTTTGTTCTCTACACTCCGTTCCCCACAAAACGCTTTTCACCCGATTTTGTTGTTCGAAACCAATTAACACATATCTGTCCGTTTCGGCAGTACATCGGCGATGTCGCTGCTCTACGAGTGCATCAATACTGTGATCGCAGTCTTAATCTCGATATCGAGTGGTTTACCCAATCATAACGCGTCGATCCAGTTATGCGTTCAGAAGCTAAGGATTCTGATTGAAGACTCGGATCAGAACCTCAAATATCTCGGCCTTTTGGCGATGAGTAAGATTCTTAAGTCGCACCCGAAGAGCGTACAGGCGCACAAGGATCTGGTGCTCACTTGTCTCGACGACAAGGACGAGTCCATTAGACTCAGGTGTGCTTTGACTTGAATTCCTGTAAATGGTTTTGAATTGTTCTTAAAATTGATTCGAATTTGACATCAAAGAGCTCTCGACTTACTGTACGGAATGGTAACCAAAAAGAATTTGATGGAAATCGTACAGAAACTGATGGTTAATGTGAATGAAAGCCAAATGGGGAACAAATACAGAGACGAACTAATCGCCAAACTTATCGATATTTGTTCACAAAATGATTACCACTTTATCGCTAACTTCGAATGGTTTGTCTCATTTAAACATGATATTCACGTCAAACCCATTGTTGACTCAACTGTTTTGATGTGAAGGTATGTCACAGTTTTGGTGGAACTGTCGCGCGTCGACGGCGGGACAGAACACGGAGGGCTTATCGCTCAACAGCTCCTCGACGTTGCCATTCGGGTCGAAGCGATTCGAGCTTTTGTTACGCGACAAATGGTAAGACTAAGAGCGAAGCATAAGAGGATCAGTTAAGATTAAACATGTTTTATTGCACTTCTAGGCTATTCTGTTGGAAAATTCTCACTTATTTTTAAACAATTCTTCGGTTTCCGAAGTCCTTTACGCTTCCGCTTGGATTTGCGGCGAATTTGCAGAGTTTGTTGAAATTGCTTTCAGCAGTCATTCCAATCAATTAACCGTTTGATTGAATTTACAGTTTTATTCCGAACCCGACGTCAACTCTATTGCATTTGTTGACCACAACGTCATTCCCGCCGCACATAACAGCGGTATTCCTTCAAAACGCATCCAAAATATTATCGAAAATGTCGACCGAAAAGACCGACGACTTCTACAAAATGTGCGACGAATTGGTTGATAGGTTTTTACCACATTTTCTAACCAACGAAGACTTGGAGGTACAGGAGAGGGCGTCCAGTCTTTTGCAAATTATCCAAATAGTGAAGAGCGAAGACTTGAATTTAGAACAACTGTTCTATCCGTATGCACTGAATCCCGTGGCCGCTAAAGCACAGCGCAAAGTGCCGGTTCCCGTCGGCCTCGAACTCGATCTGCCATTCGTTGAGTTCGACGACAGCGACAGTGAAGACGAAAAGTTGGAAGAAATGACTTTTGTTGGACACGAAGAGGAGGAAGAGGAGGAAGACATTCCACTTACCGAAGAGCAGAATAAACGCAACCGAATGATAGCCGAAGACCGGAAATCATTGGTCGAGAAGAACCCGAATTACCTGAAATCCCGAACCAAAAAGAAGACGAAAAAGGGCGCGAAGAAGGAGAAGGGCATCGAATTGGCCGAAGAGGCGCTTGAAGTGGAAGAGTTGGAAGAGCCGGTTGTGAACGACGTGCCCAACAGCTCAAGTCATGCCATTCCAGGTCTCATATCATCGCAAAACTTCCTAAAGAAGACAAAACACAAGAAAACAAAAAAGAGTCGAAAGAAGGCAATGGAAGCGGAAGAGGAAGAGGAGGAACCGGAAGTGCAACAAATGGTTACAATCAAAGGCCTTGAAATGCCCGAAGGGGTCGAACCGAACGACGCGGACAGCGATGACGAGTCGAATCCGAGCCAAGCGCTCGACCCGCACAGGGCTTTAGCCAAAATCTCATTCAACGAATCGGATTTCGTTAGTTCTAAGTATGTCTCCAAAGAATGGAATTCCAATCAACCGGAGCTCAAGAAGAAGTCGAAGAAAAAGTCGACTAAAGAGCCGAAGATTAGCGACGAAAAAGTCGAGAAGAAAGTGAAGACAAAGAAGAGTAAGAAGTCGAAGGATTTGGAAAACGGAGACAATTTGATACCGAATGAGACGAACGCCGAGCCGTCGCCGACCACTACGACGACCACAACGAAGAAGAAGTCGAGGCGACCGAAGACTCTCGAACTGAACGGAGAGAAGAAAAAGAGTAAAAAGAAGAGCAAATCCTTGAATACAGTGCTCGAGTCGAGCGACGGCTTGGCTTCGGCGCGCAAGCGGGACGAGTACGAGGAGACGGCCGGTATTGAGACGCCCAGCCTATTCGTGCCTTTGCCGTCACCCACTCCTCCCACCGACACTACACTACCCGAACCGACGACCACTGCTCCCGAAAACTAGACTTCTTTCCAATTCTATTACAAAGTTTTAAAATATTTGAATCATTGGCGCGAAAGGCAATAGAATTTTAATACATTTGAAAAACAAATTTGAATTTAAATTTTAAGGAAATGTAAAAATATATTTATAAATAAATATTTTCAATCAATTGTTTTCAAAACCAAGTCTTGCCTTTTGTTTAAGCGATTCAATTAGTGGCCAAAGAGCGCCGATTCGTACGTATATTCTCTGCTATTCTCGGATTTGAAAGAATTTTTCGCAATATTTAGCGAATTTTGTGAACAAACAGTTTGAGTGGTTTAGCAGTGCATCGAAAGAGTGCTCTAAAGTCGCGATTTTGTTGATATCAAAGCTTAGCGTAAATGCGGTTTAAATTCAATGCAATGTTTTGTTTGTTTATATTTTTCGCTTAAATTAAACTCTAATTTAATAGTCAATCCATTGATTGAATATTTTGAACAAAATTTAATAATTATATACAAATTGTATTGAATTTATAGTTTTGTTTTTCAATTAAAACATGTCTTTGGAGTTGATATCAGAGCTGTTCGGCCACAGCGACCGCATTTGGTGCGTCCGATGGCACCCGAATGGCCAGACATTGGCCACATGTGGCGCCGATAAGACGATCAGATTGTGGGCCAAAGAAGGTATGGATTGTCTGATCGACTGAATTGTTGGCAAATATTTAAACTCTTATTGAATGCAATTGAAGGCAACGTTTGGCGAACGAAAACAATACTAACTGATGGACACCAGAGGACTATTCGGTCGATCGCGTGGTCGCCGACGGGCGACTACTTGGCCAGTGCCAGCTTCGACGCAACGGCGTGTGTGTGGCACCAGAAGGAGGGCAGTTGGGAGTGTCTGATCAGTCTCGAGGGCCACGAGAACGAAGTGAAGAGCGTCTGTTGGTCGCCGTCGGGGAAGTACTTGTCGACCAGTAGTCGGGATAAGACTGTTTGGATTTGGGAGTGCATTGACTCCGAAGAGTTCGAGTGCGCGTCCGTCCTCACCGACCACTCGCAAGACGTGAAGCGAGTGGTTTGGCACCCAATCCAAGACATATTGGCCTCTTGTGGTTACGACAACACCATTAAGCTCTACAAAGACGGCGGCGACGACTGGATCTGTTGCGCGACTCTCAGCGCTCACGAGTCGACTGTTTGGGCGATTGCTTTCGACTCGAATGGCCACCGAATGGCCTCTTGTAGTAGTGATAGAACTGTTAGAATATGGCAATCAGTTAATGACATAACTGTCTGGAAATGTGTGGCCACTCTCTCCGGTTACCACAGCCGCGATATTTACGACATCTCGTGGTCTCATCTGTCCGGCCATATCCTGACCGCCGGCGGCGACGACACGATTCACATATTCAAAGAAGACGAGACCAACAGTAGCGGTGACTGTAGTGACAAAACAGTGGAATCTTTTTCGTTAGTTCTTAAGTACGAAAGAGCGCATCAAATGGATGTGAATAGTGTTGACTGGAATCCGAAGATCGACCACATCTTCGCCTCTTCCGGCGACGACTGTTCGCTCAAAATCTGGAAATTTATTCCTCAGGAGCTGTGATTCGCGCGCTTTGTTGTCGTCTCTCAAAAGTCTATTTTATTTTATTTGTAAAATGTTTTTATTAATTGAATTAAAGTTTTTAATTAAAAAATATTTGCGAATTATGTCAATTGATAACACATTTTATACTCAAAACAAAATGAATTTTTTACTCAAATTGTCTAAAAATTCAATCGATTTTGTTATCATTTGTTCCATTCGGTGATCATATGACTAATACAAATAAATATCGATATAATGGACAGTACAATTTTTAAGAATATGTTTATAAAACTGTTTGTTGCGATCGACCAAATTTTGTATTTTGTCAAACCTTAATGTTAACATGTTAATTTGATTAATTAAACCGGCGTTTTATAACGACTGTATATATGAAAATTTTTATAATTACTTCAATTAGTTGTCAAACACTTCTTATTTATAGTGAACTTTAAGAAAATAAAATGACTGAATGACTGAACAAATTCATATTTTAATCATTCAATCATTTTTAACTATTTTTATTCAAATTGATTTAATATTCATATTCATATTAAATAGATAGAAATTTATACAATTTAAAACTTTAATAAAAACAATTAATTGCATTGAATTTTAAAGCAGTTTAGATGAATCAATACTATTTCAGTAGTTTTAATAGTTAACATGATTATTTAAATAGAAAGCTTTAGAATAAGAATTTAAAAAAATATTTTTAATGCTTTTTGTTGTTGATATTATTTAAGAAATATTTTATATTTAAGATATTAAACAATTTGGTGCAAGCTAAAAATATACTGTACAATTTTCATTTGCAGTTTTCTATGGCAGAATACCGGTGGATAAGTTATTGCACAGATATTAATGCAATAAAACTGCACAGAAGTTCGAATTAATAGCTACTTTTGTAATGAACTTAAATTTTGAATTTTAGCCGTTCTGTGAATGCAATTCACGTTTGACGAGAGATAAGGAATTGTTTGGAATTTCACTTCACTTTACGCACTGTTTTGCAAAATGCACTCAAAATATGAATTTTTGCATTGATTTAAAACAATTGTGTCAACAAATCCAATTGAAATAAAAACTTTTGTATTTTTTTTGTTGTTAAAATTTGTAATTACGTTAATTATATTTTATTTAACTTCAGTTTTATACTTATACAGTTTAAATATAAAATACAAAAAAAAAATAATTTAATGATTGTAAATTTGTATTCAATTTTAATAGTTTTAATAAAAGTATAATGGTATGTTAAAATAAAATGTGCTTGGCAAATTTATAAATCCGGATTTGATATATTGTTGAAAGAGTAGTCATTTGAATATAATTTTTTGTGCCTATCATGGTTTTATTATGTTTATTTCTGCTTAATTTATAATTAGTGACTATTGAAAGTTTTAATAAAAATTCACATTTACTAACAAATGCAATATATATTTAATACCAATTTATCAAAACATAAAATGTTATGAGCTTAACCGTTTTGACATTGGTGAAATACTGAAATGTTATTGATTTATTAAACTACTTATAAAATAAAAGTTTCTTAATAAATTAACATTATGAAATATTAAATTATAAAACATTGGCATGTTAAAACATTGCATTGGAATAGGCATAGGCTAAAGTCTATGCCTAAAGTGAAATCTTGCCAAAAATAGATGTTTTCTAAAGAAGTAATTTATGAAGAGTGCCATGTTAATGTTAATAAATACTATTTTTATTTCTCAAATATTACAAAAATGAATTTTTAAAAATTATTTATTAATATAAATTTTACAATGTTAACACATTAATACAATGGTTTAATTAATAGTACATATGATAAATTTATTGAAATATAACTTACTACTTTGCAAATATTTGCAAAAACCTGCCATTAAATTAATCAATCAGTTTATTTAAATTGCTTTTCATTACTATTATTAGAAAATATAAATTGATTGTGGCTTATTGATTGTAATAATTAGCAAGTACAGTATTTGATGACACGATTTATTTGCATAATTTTTAATTGATTTTAATAATTGATATTTGCCTTAAAGTATTTGTCAAAAGTATCTTTTTTCAAAAGTATATAATATTATCTAATTTAATCTGCATAAACTAAATTAGACTAATTTACACAAAATGCAACTAAATATTTGACATGTTTAAAACAATTTAAACATG